>VZTU01020320.1:28193-170655 GCA_013400835.1 Zapornia atra | reverse complement strand
CCCCTTTTTGCCGATTCATAAAGCGTGGAGCGGGGAGGCGGGCATGGGCAGCCCCTCAGACGCGGCGTAGCGCTTTCACCGCGCTCCCCCAGCCGGGAGCCGCGGTAGNGCAGCAGCGGCGGCGGCGGCGCTGCCCCGGCTCCTCGCACGGACACGGTGACGGCAAAAGCCGCCCCGGCGGGCCTCGCTGCGAGACGGCGGCGGTGGTCCCCTGCCCCTTGCCCGGCCTCGGCCTTAAGCGCTCCTGTCCCTCTCCTCTCTGCGGCGGAAAGTTTCCCAGCGCCCGGCGGAAGGGGGTAAGTCAGAGGCAGAGGGAAGTGCGGCTGAGATTGCTGCGAGGGAGGGTGCTCTGAGAGTCCCCACCTGGCTGGGGCAGGTTTCCGCGGCCGGAACCGGGAGAGCCTCTGGCTAAACGAACGCCCATCCCCTCCCTTCCTTGCCCATCGGTCCCTGCCGCCAGGCAGAGGAGAAACGCTGACCTCAAGTATTGTTTCAAAATGTAGGGTTAATTTGAAAGGGCTGGTGGAAGAAGCGCGATGTTTAGACTTTAATATCTGCATATGGTAATCAGTAAAATAAATGAACCAGTTAGTATTCTGCTCCTGTAATACTTGGCGCGGGAGAGAGGCTGCTGTTACATGTCATTTCCGAGCTCATTTGGGGGAAGCGGAGTGATGCTGGGTGCCTTAACCGCCGCCGTTTCCCGAGTGCCTCAGCCCTTCAGGCGTCGGGGAGCCCTTCGGAGGGGAGAGGGGAAGCTCCTTGCCTCGGGACTGTAAGGCTGCGGGAGACACCACCTCTGGCTCCGAAAGCCCCCTGGATGCTTTAGGAGTGGGATTGCAGCTGTGGAATCAGCAGGGTGACCCCGATCCCCCGACTCCTGGTAGGTGATGCGACTCTGCTGCCTGCCTTTTGCACGCCCCAGTGATTTTGTCTTTGCCTGGGCTGATCGGAGCTCTGCGCTAACTTGAGATGCGTGGTGAAGTCAGTCGGGTGGGCTGGAGCCTGAGGAATACGCGATTACCTTAGGAAGAGTAAGGTGCGTGGGTGGTGTCACCTGGGGGCACATGCTGGGAGAAGCAGATTCCTGCTTTCCAGACCCTTTACGTGTTTCAGCAGTGGCCATTCGTGACAACTTGTGTGGATGTCAGTTTAGTGCGAGGTGTGGTGGTTGGAGGGGTGGTTACATCTAAGTCCCATCACAGGGACTCCTTTAGGCTCCACCGAGGTGGGGGGAAAGCCCCTGTGTTTGAGAGGCAGGTTGCTCCCACCTCCTGTCATTAGAAGTTAAGGTGGAAACGCTTGTTTGTTCCTACCCACCCCTTTAATGGAAGGTGGCTCGTGCATGAGAAATGCTTGGACTGCTCTTTGGGGAGTCTGTAGGTTAAGTGAGTATATTTTTCACTTTTGACTGAGAATGGTTTTGCTTTTCTGATGGTTGGAATCTGGGGAAAAGATTTAAAAATAAAATCAGACTGTATAGTTGAAGTGGTAAAGGAAATGTTCTCGAGATCCCACGTAGCAAGCTGGGAATGAATGCAAACTGTTCCTGCTCTGTACCTCTTCCAAATTCAGTTCTCTCTGAAAGATGCTATCTCCTCCTGCTTCCTAGCAAAGCCCAATCTGCATGGCTAGTCAATCACATCATGTAAATGAGGTGCTTTTTCTCAGCCTCCTAACGAGGCGATGGGAATGTGTACTGCAACAGTCTTGGTACATACATAACTCAGCACGTACGGTAATGATGTGGAAATCCATCCTGTGTTAAACTTCTGGGTGGTGTCACAAAATTTGAGGCAGGCTACTTGCAAATTGGGACTGCTGCCTCTACCTCCTTGCTTCAGTGGCTGTTGATCTACCAAGCCCCCTCATGCCACCCTCCGGAAGGTGGTAGTTGGCACATACCTCATTTCCAAGAGGAGCACCATAGAGCAGTGAGGGTAGAGATCAGGCTTCCTTAAATTATTACTTGGAGTTTGGTAGTGCAACTTTGCACATCCTGCCACAGTGAGCACAAATGACAAGGTTTGTTAAAACAGGGATAGTTAGTAGACCAACCTCCTAACCATCTTTGAAGACAAGTATCAATCCAATGTACATGGTGTGGATAAAGAGTTTCAGCTTTCTGAGAACGCAGTTATTGCTTACCTGTCTACTAAGTGTTGTACCAACTGTATAAATGTGTGTGTGGGTGGGCTTTGTAAACCTGCTCTGTAGGTGCTAATTTTTGTATACGCTCTTGGAACTCTGGAGCACTAAATCTGAGTAGCTGTGTTGTACATCCATGATGTACATGCACTTGTTACTGTATAGGACAGCTTGGGACTGTTGGCATGTTGGCGTCTATTTGCAGGGACAGCCACACGGCCGTGCTGCATGGGCGAGTGAGAACCACCCTGTGGAGTTGTGTTGCACTTCAGAAGCAGATACAGGACTCAACTAGGTCATGTGGAACTTCACCAGGGTTGACTTAGAGCATGGATACCAGATGGAAGTTGGAAGTTGGCCCAAGTTCTTTTCCCTCAATTTTAGAAGTAAATCTTCTGAGGTTTCCTTAGGTATTTCTGCTGGGACCTGTGCGCTTCTGGTGCTGTGCTTGTACTTTGGTGTGACACATGATTAAATAGGATCCTTCAGGTCTTCCTTGCTTAACTGCTGCTCTCCTTCCTGTGCCTTAGCAGCCTGATATGCATGGGCATCTACTGCTGAACTCTGTGATTTTAGTAATCTGCAAACAACTTCAAACATGGGACTTAATTTGTTGTTAAAACTCCGCTTGTTAGCAAACAAGCAAAGGAAACAAACCCAGTAGCTTTATACCCTTCCTTTCACAGCCTTAGTAAATTTTTGGAAAGAACTTAGTTAAAATGCTCTAAAGTGGGAAAAGAACATGAATGTTAGCTTACTTTTGTTTGTTTATTATGTTTGTGCTTGCATCAGAGCGTCTATCCAGTGAAGCACCAAAATCTGAAAATAGGAAAGAAAATGTTGGTCTTTGTTCAACTGTATCAGTAAGTTTGATGTAAAACCTGTTGGTTTGGGAGACCAAACCTTTTTCCTGCGTGAAGGTGGCTTCGAGGAAGCTTCTAGTAAACTTCAGAGAACTCTGGCAAAATAAGGCATTGCCTTTGTGTGAACCATCCAGTTTTCTCTTAAACTTAATATCCATAGCTGAAAACTGAACTAATGGCCAATTAATACGTACTTTTCAGTATTTGAAACATGCAGACAGGTAACTCTGGTTAGTTGAAGCATGAGAGCTGGAATTAGTCAAAAGGCTGCTTGAGACTTAATAGACCAGAAGTAGCAAACCTGGTTTTAATAGTTTATGACTTTGGTATGTGAACCACAGAAAGCAGTAGTTTAAACTGGAAGGGAATGTTGCTCAAATTCCTGCAATCAGAGCTTCTGTTTTAATTAAACCACCAAAACAAAACCTAATCAGCTGATGGATGGGGTAAAAAGGTCCTTGTTTTGCTGCTACTGGAGGATTCTGGTTTATGTCTTTGTGGATAGTGTTTCCTTTCCCAAAAGATTCCCTAAGTACTTGAAAAACTTAAGGGTATAACAGCACAGGCTTCTGGGAGAGAAGATGCTTCTGCAATGTTGGATGCTTAGGTGGTTAATTGTAAGAGACTTTGTGATAAAGACTAACTCAGCAGTAATTGGATTTGATTTGCCTTTTGGCAGTTGGTATAATCCTACTGGTGGTGGTTTGACGTGTTTTCTAGCTGTTAGGATTGCATGTGCTGTTCTTTGACTGCATACCTGACTGATATATATATATTCTCCTCTGCCATCACCCCCACCCCGCCCAAGAAATCGGAACAAGTACTTTTAACAAGTCTCTGGGTAAGAGCTAAGGTCATTTAAAAATAGTCTCTGTTTTGTATATATAGAATCTGTAGTCTTAACTTTTGCATGCCACCTGTGTATGCACAGGACATACAGCCTTGGGCTTGGGAGAGAGAAGGGAACCCTTCCTGATTCATGGGAGAAGGGAAAAGCATTTGAGAATGGTGAGCTATAGCTGTGGAGTTGCTGCATTTGCTTTGAACCCCCATGGATGTCTCCTGTTCGACCTGGTTAGTACAGTTGTCCTGAATTCTTGGTTTGATGTTCCTGAGCTTTGTTGCAGGTGTCAGAATGTAGCAGAGGCCTGCCCCCTCCTTTCTCCAGCCTCTATTGGAGATGCATATGAAGGATAAGTCTTTGGAGGAGGTTTTGAGGGTAGCCGATGACCAAGCAGGCTACTGGTGACAACATAGAACAGCTAGGTGCCTGTCAGGTGCTCTTGCCCTGTGTCTGCACCTCAATCATGCTCCCTCATACTGGGAATACCTACTCTGGATTAATGCTGTTGGGAGTCTACATCAGTAGTGTCAAGATTGGAATCTTAGCCTGAATGTCAACAGAGGAATCCTGGGCTTTTCCTTATTCTTACTCGGAACTTTAAACCAGCAAGTGTCGTCCTGAGGAAGGGCCACAGACTGCTGTCTTTCTCCAGCCTGTATTGCCTGTTTTAATCCCAGTGTGCAATGTAATTTGAGTAGTTGATTACAGCATTTTGTGTTTGCAGAGAGTTTCCCCCTCTCTCTACATTGATAGATGGTGCTTCTGTCTCAGTGTCCATTGCCTTCCACCTGGTGCTTGCTTGCCTCAGGTAAGAGGGACAGACTCCTGTATAAGGTCTGGGATTCCTGTGAGCTATTCCATAGGAACGTGCCCTGAGTACCAATGAGCTGCAGGCCAGCTCCTAGCCTGGTGGACTGTGGCTCAGGCACAGCACATGGAGATGTTGCTAGCCCTATGCCATCTTGCAGCGCTTTTGTGCCATTGCATGGCTGTATGGCTCCAGACTTTGTGATACCCATCCTGCATCATAAGAAGGGGGAGCTGCCTGATATCAAGCATGTTACCTAGAACGGCAGCCCTAGATTTTGCTGGATGCTGAGCAGCAACATAGGCACAGTAACAGGCAGCGTTGTGCTCTCGTTGCAGATGTCAGTAGTAACTTTGTTTATAGGGGTATTTTCCCTGGTCAAGCAAATGTAATGAGAGGAGGTCACTGCTGCTTGCTGCACGAGCTGTTACAGCTTCACAGTGATGTATTTTAGAGTAATGGACACAATATTTTTGTGGAGGACCTTCTTAGTGGCTGTTGTGGGGAAAATAAATCTCAACAGAAATTAATTATGCCCTGTCAGAAGGAGGAGAGAGATGCTTTTAAAAAAACCCATGCAATACTTGAGTATTCTGATGATCTGGTTTTGGTGGTTTTGATTGAGCTTTCTTCTAACTGCACTTGTGCGCTTCCTCCGAATGACATATGTGACTGTGTCACCTTTGTGGCCATTCTGGTACATACTGGTGATGATGGGAGTGCTCATAGGCACTTCCTCAGGTCTGTCAGAGATGTCTGTGAAGACTATTTCCCTGGGTTACCACTAGCTTGGATCTTCCAGAGTAGCTACTGAAGCTGATCTGATTTTGCTTTATTGACATGCAGTAGCAGTAAGGCTGAGTGGGAAACGGATCTTTTGGAGAAGCGAGTGGTAAGAGTGTCATGATGAGCTGGGGAACCTTTCAGCTGAAGCTGGGAAAGGCCTTGCAAATGCTGGGCCAGCAGTTTGTTTGTGAATGGTAGTAAAATCAGTGTGTTTCAGTTCTGTGCTAGTCCATGCTTTGTTTCGCAGCACCCAAGTTATATAGCTAAGCATATATAGGTATGTACTTGTTAACTAGGATGGCATTTGAGCTCTTGAGTACTATGGCAGATACTTACTCCCAAGAGTCTGCTCTGAGCAGACCTGTGCTTCATCTTTCAAACTGAATTTCTAGTTTGTGAAGTTTTTCTTAACTGTTCTTTCAGTTTTTACGCTTTGGCAATGTGAAAGCTTGAAATAACTTGTGTGGCAATCTTTGGTGTCTGTGGTGGATCTGGCAAAACGAAATAATATGTCTTTATTCTCTGCTGTTCTCCCAAAACAGATTGCGTGTTTGAAGAAAGAAAATATTTGAGAGACAGCACAATGAAAGTAATTAGAATATGGTATATTTTGTTGTTACATCTAAAATGAGTGTAAACACAAGCTAGAAATGAAACCCGCATTCTAATGGAATTACATATTGACAGCTTAAGTGCCATGTGTTTGACAAGAAGGAAATTAACAACTTGAAGCAGAAATACCATGTTCCCATTGAAACGTGCCTTTATTTTTTGGTCTCTCTCAAAGAAAAGTGGTAGGTGGACGAGCAGAAATGCACTAAATTAAAGCCTATAAAGTGTTAAAATATAATAGAAGAAATATTTGATTGCCATGCTGTAGAAACCTTAGTGTCTGGTTTTAGTTTCTCTGCACTGTAAAGGCTTAGTTTATGTGGTACTTAAATATTTGTGTGGTGTTGGAATTGTTGCACTTTGTGCAGTCTCTTAAGGTGATCCCTGTTTCTTCCTTCCTTGCATCAGGAACAGTCCTTCAGGCCTGTGGTTTCTCGGTGAGAAGGGAGCTTTGCTAAGATAAGGCCTGTGCTGAACAGGAGGTGCTGTGAGAGGGTCGCAATGAACCCCAAACAAGTGCCATGACTTGGCATAGGTTTAGCTGAAGCCCGCCTGCATGCCACTGGTGAAAGTCTTGTCCTCAACTGGTATGTAAATGAAACTGTGGTACAAGCCCACCAGGTGGATCCAGCAAAGAATCTCATGGCCTCTTTCTAAAGTACTTAGACTTATACCTTCAGGTATCTGAGAGGCTTTGAAATAAATTAACCCGGTTTTAAAGCTTCAGCGAGCGTGTGATACTGGGCTGCTTCAGTTGTACGGGTCACACATGCACGCCCTCTTCAGCTTTCTGTTGTCTGCTAATGAAGGGCTCTGCATTGCGCTCCTTGCTTTTGAAGAAGCACCGGCTGGTTTCTGAATCCATCTAGCTTGTGAGAGCCTTCAGGTATTTAACATGCACAAAAAGGATCTTTAAATCTCTCGGGAACAGTCTGAACTCTGTTACTTGTATGTCCACTAGCATAAATTTCTGCATAATAACACAATTGCTGCAGTTCTGATAGTCAAGGAACTTTCCAGGGCTCACTCGTTTGACTGAGTCTGGAGTGTTCTTCTCTGGAGGTGCCTGGATGAGTCGCAGGGCTGTAGATAATCTTGTTCAGCAGCCTTCCCTGGCTTCTTGTTTTGATTTTTAATTTTTTTTTTCTTTCATTTTTCCTTACCATGATCTGAGAGCAAGGCATTTAATGAGAATAAAATTTCTGGTTTGGGGCAGAGGGAGGGAAATAGTTCTAACATTTCATGTGAGACAAAGTTATTTACGTAAGTACTTATAACTGAGTAAGACCTGGGTAAGTGCACCTGGTGAATTTCAGACGGTGGCTGTTTCAGGGGGTTGTGGTTTAAAACTGTAGCCTCTTTAATAAAATGGGATTCATGGCTGGTAAGCCATGGGGCAGAACTTGAGTTTGTTAAAAAAAAAAAAACAAAACAAAACAAAAACCTCTGTTTTTTGAAGAACCCCAAAGAATTAGTTTCTGTTAACACCTGTTGATAGCACAGCAGTGCTACGTGGAGGAGTAAAAGTGGACAGTACAGTTTGCCAGAGTTCTGCAGCAGCCTCTGTGACAATAAGGTGTCTTTCTGTTTGGCAGCCAATTCGGGAAGCAAAGTGGAGGGATGTTAAAGGCTGGTAGCACATGGTGTTTCTTTTTCCTAGCAGTTCATCTAGATTTATTTAGGGCTTCTCTGGGTAAGGGAAGTTTAATAATATGGCAGCTGCAGGAGGGTCAGAAAAGCTGACCTGCTGTTGCGGTGGTATTTTCTTATCTAGGAAGGTGGTCTGCAGTGCACTGGTGGGACTGAAACTACTGAATAGATGAATCAGACAGTTCATGGAATTCATACTGGATTGAAGCTTTGTCCACTGGCACCGCGCTTCCTTTTTGCTCTATTTCTTCCTGATTATAACTTGAAAGAGTAATGAAGCAGTGGAAGATAGTGCCCAGGCCTGCCTCGTTGAAGGTAAAGGACAGGGGAATATTGAAGTCGCTTAACTCTTTTTTTGGGGGTACAATGATCTCCTTTTGAGTCTTTGATAATGTTCCTATTCTAATATCTTTGAAGGCAGATTACAAAAAAAAAAAGAAAACCTAACTATTAAGCGAGTCTGAAACTTAAGGGAGCCATCCATCAGAGATATGGATGTTATGTCCTCCTGCCCTCCCACCAATTAGCAAGCTAGTGACAAGTTTATAACTTGGACTGTCAACCACAGAGGGTGTCACTGAGGGCATGACATTCCAAATTCTTTCTGAAGATGTCCTTGCATAACATCCGTGGAAGGAATTAGCAAACTTTGATGACACAACAGGTAACAAAAATGTAAAAGCTAATTTGAAACTAGGACAATCCTCTGTGAGATGCATACCTGAGGCAAGTTGGGGCTATGCATTTGCATTTTTGGTAGAAACTTAAGTGGTTCAGGGCAATTGCTGGACAGTTTTGAGAACTGGTCTAAGTTGAATTGAGGCTGGCACTGGTTGTGCCAGAGTTAGTCCCTGTGTGCCAGGTGGTGCGGGGCATGTAAAGCTGATAGATGTGTCATGCAGCTGAAATATTTTTCTTCTAACTGTGTGTGTGCTAGTATGAATGCTGCTGTAGCCTTTTTCTATCCTGGTGGCTTAGAATACAGCAAGTAGCTTCAAGAAGCAAGTTAAGCCAGTAGCTCCAGTTCATCTAACAATTTTCTGCTGCCTTTCTCCCATCTCTGTCCCTGTGTCACTAATGTCATGATGTTACCTGGGCTGTTGAACTACTTGAGCTGGTCTGGGAGATACCCAGCCCCCTGAAACAAGCAGAACCAGGATCACTGAGTAGGAAGAAGGTTCCGGAGGTGAGCAGCTCAGGCTCATTAGAAATGTGGCGAGTGGGGTTGTATCTTGGAAAAATGTTACTGGAGTAAAAATTGCAATATCTCCAAAGTTTTGTCTGTATACATTTAGCATCTGCTGGAATTCTGCTTTTTGGGCTTTCATGTGGAGCCACCTTCCATTTCTCCTGACACAGGTACGTGCAGATCAATGGGTGCACATGCTCCTGGTCTTTCTAAGTAGATGGGCATTTATTTGTAATGCAAAGGAAAAGAAAATTGTCTTGAATTGCCTGAGTGTACTCGTAGGCACAGCACACAAGGAATTCAGTATTAACACTGTGTAGATCCATCTTGTCAACAAACATTTGTTTGCAGTTCTTGTACTGCTATATGTGATCTTTTGGCAAAATCAATTACAGCTTAATATTACATGGAAAATTAAGAATAATGAAATCCATCACTAAGGTTATGTTGCAGGCAGGCTGGCTGCGATTGTTAGTGTGCTGGTTTACTTACAGCAATACTGTTTCCCTTTCAGTCTCCTAATCAAATTTTAACACGAGGTTTGACATTTACATGACATTCACATCTGTAGAAACACTGTTTCCTTTTCCCCATTGCTTGGTTTTCTTTGAATTAACATTATGCTCAAAGCAGTAGACTCTGAGGTGAGAAAGATTGTAGAAGGGCGTTGGTAAGAAATGATGACTGGAATGCCTTGGTGGTGGTGTCAAGTCTGGCTACTACTGGTTTAAACTTCCAGAGTGGTGTGGAAAACGTTCTGTGCACAGAAACTAAAAGATTGCTGATTTTTGGTCCCTTCATTGATTTTAGTGTAGGTTATTTTGCAGGGTTAAGAGTACCGTGCTGCTTGTTGCTGGTATAGATTGCGCTGATGCACTGGCACCAGTGTCACGTCGTTTCCTCGCAGTAGGCGTAGGGAGGTTACTGTTACCTGTGAGTGATGATGTTTGGCTGGATGGGTTTTCTTCCTTCTGCCCTGAGAAGAAAATGTACCATTTTTCAGCAGTCGGATACAGTGAGGCCGCTGCAGCGAAAAACGTGCTGTGTTCTGCGTTCCCGTTGCCTGCTGAAGCAGTTTCTTGCTCTGCATTATGGCAATTCTGGATTAGGCTGCGGGGTTCTGAAACCTGGGAAGGCATTTGCAACCTGGAATTATCTTATATATACCCACAGGGAGCACCCACCTGGGCCTGAGGGATGGGTGCGTGGGGGCTTTTCTCTGGGGAGGAGGGATGGAGGAGGGTGGTGTTGCAGCCAAAGGGCACCAGCCTCTTACTTGCTGAGCTGACAGGGGTATTTGGGGACCTTGGAAACAGGGCAGGGATGAGACGTGCAGTGTCTTGTTCAAGGCACGATAGGTGCTCCAACAGAGCATCTTGTTTTATGTGTTTTTACATATATGTTTGCTTATGCGTGCTGAAGCAGTCTCCAGACCCTCTTAAAAGCCATGGAGACCTTTAGCTCGAACCAGAGCTGATAGACCTGTATGTGCTCAAGGTACATAGAGTTTATTGTTTTCCTGCAAAATGGTGACATTCCTGGGCTGATGAGTCTGTTGCATGTTAAGGAGCAATTTAATGTGTAAGTTTTGCTATATGAAATCTGAAGTTGCCAGTGAAGGAGTGTAGCTGTCCTGAGCATTACTCATACCAGACTAGACGGATTGACCTACACTGCTGCGTATGTATGTAAGGAGTGGTTTTCGGGTGTTGCTGCTTCCCCAGTCTGACTGCTGCATCCTTTTCCACGGAGCTGTAGGCCTGTCTTGTCCTGCTGCACATTTTGCTGTAACTGTGTCTATGTTTAAATCCAGTTCTTAATTTTGTCCTAACAATATCGTGTCAGTCAAACAGACTTGGAGGTTGAGTAAAACAAAATGTATCTACTTCAAAAACATGTATCCAAATGCAGCTATTCAAAATCTGTAGGTTTCACAAATCACAGGGGCCAGACTTGCTGGCAGTGACTCGCTCTCCGTTGGCTAGGATGGAATTAGGCATTTTAACTGATCTGTGTTATGATACTGCTCTCAGGAGTGCTAAATTCTGTGCAGCAGGTTCTTGTACTGCACTTTTATTTCATCATTTTAACATCTGTGCTTGCTGTTCCCCTTTACTGTTATGTAGAGGGGATAGTTGGAAAGGGCAGCGCTGTGGACAGAAAAGATTTTTGTAGCCCCGCTTCACAATCTGGAGAGCGCCACCTGATCCGCACTCAGCAGGAGAGGTGCTGTGCTTTCGCTGCTACAGGAAGGTAGTCCCTGCATACTTGAGGTGAAATGATCTGTTAGACTCACGTGGAACTGGAGGGGACCCTACAAACCCACGATTTGCAGCTGCATCAGATACACACAGGTAGTAAGTAATGTGTTGGAAAGAAGTTTTCAACAGCTGTGTGGGATGAGTTTTTAATGCCGTTGGAATGTTGTACAGTGTTAGAAATCATCATACTGGTAATGAACTGTGTCAAAGACATGAACTGTGATGTGAATATTTTGGACTAAATAAAGCATCCCTGTCTCTTTATCCTTTACATAATTTCAGGCAGGCTGCGTACTTGAATTTTTGTTAGCAACTGAAAGTCTGCTTTGCTCATGTGAAGATCTAATCATACTTACTTTGAGATAATTCCCTCTCCTGCCTTGTTCAATCCTGTTGCAAACAGTAGCTGGTGACGGTTCCGTGGCTGTTATGTTATACAGAAGGGAGGGGGCAACTCTTTTTACTTTCTGTACTTAAGAGAAGTGTCAGAGCTCAAAGGAATTGGTTATATTCTGTAATGGTATTGCTTGGGAGCTGGTGAAGCACAACTAATGAATTTTGGGCTCTATGATTTATAATAAGGAGCTCAAAATCTGGAAAATTGTTTTTGAAATTTGTTAGAAACAAAAATAGCACTTCTCAACTGCAAGGCTGAATGCTGACTCTCCTAAGTTAGGTAGGTGTGTCTAATGGCAAAAGATTGTTTGTTAGATTTTAATCTGCTCTGTTATATCGTGTGCCCTGGCTCCTTTGAAATGGGTAGAAAAGCTAATGGGAACAACAGGTCTCTCTTCAAATATGAAAAGCCAATGGGAAGTACTGGTCATCACCTTTTTAAAATACGAACCAAAGCCTTGGCAGGGTCTTTGGAAGGGATCACTCTTTATTAGACAGCTTCCTGTCCTAGACTCCCATAAAAGCGTTGCTGATGGATCCACTCTGTTCACCTGCACTGTACTCCTTATTAAGCTCTGTTTGTTTTCTGTCTCTCTCGTGGTCATTTAGAAAATTCTTCCATCCAAGTGCTCAAATAAACAAGCGGATTTGTTGTTAAAATTCTCATGGGAATATAATGCTTTAAGGGACCTTTTGGGTCATTGAATCTGTCTGCCTGCTACTGCAGCTGCCACGCTAAAAATTCCCTTTTGCCAAACAAAGTATGTCATGGTTAATATTCCTTCTTCTCGGTGCAAGCCTGATTGCTCAAATTACTGTGCCTCTCACTTATTATCTATGCTTATTTAAGGCTGCATATTCATATTTGTTACAGCGCAAGCATTGTCCTTTTACTTTAGCAGCTTCCTGTTCTCCGTGGTGTTCCCCGCTTCCCCAAAGTGATTTGTAGGGAGAAGGGTTACACTGCTTTTTGCCCGTGGTTTCTGAGAGTAAGCAAACCACTCTCCTCCTGTGAGATCTGCTTCATACACAGCATTGTTTTAAAAGGTGCAAGCTTAGGTTCCATTTGTTGGCTTGAGGATTTTTTCTATCGAAGAACTTGTTAAATCAATGAAAAACATGGGGAGTATTTTTTGAGTAGTGTAGGCAGTATGCAATTGTGCCTATCCCAAGAATGAAAGCGGTCAGCTTTTTTAACAGTTGTAGAGGGGAAAGCATGGCTTCTGAGGCTTGAGGGAGTGTTAGGATAGTACCCTTAACTGATAGGGATATAGCATTTCCTATTCTGAAATCAACAATATCGTTCTTACCTGGAAACATTGGAAACTAGTGTTAGCAGCGGGATGTCAGATTCATACAGTGGAGCTTTCTGGAGTTATAGACAGCCTGTCTGGCTCTGAACTTCTTCAATTTGCTGTTCATTCAGTAACTGTACTGATCACCATCCCAACTTCTGTCTAAACCACATCCTTAATAAGACACATTTCCCCCCTGCCCCTTTGTTAATGAATTCTTTGTTTCTGATACCTGGGTTTTCTGTTGTGTGGCTCCATTTCTTCTCTGCTTATAATAGATGGCAGAAGATGTTTTTGCTGCATGTTGTGCTTCTGAATGTGTAACCAAACTGACCATTGGCAGTTTTCTTTATTTCTGTGTTCTCTCAAGAGCTCTTTGATTTAATTGTACGTTCTTTTAAAGCTACTGGGAGGTGTTGAAGGCCATGGCTGGTTCGTGATCCAATGTTTTTGGTGAGGGCTGCTCACTTACTGTGCTTCTGACCTTGATCTTAATTTGTCCCAGGAAAGAGACAATGAATTTTGGTGGTAAGAGGTGTGGGGGAATGCTGAGCAAGAGGTCATTAGCAAGTAACTCCAGAGCTATCTCTCAGTAAAGAGCCTCCACGCAAGCCCGGAGTTGTTTGAGTACACAGAAATGGAACAGGACTTCTGCATGCATCTACAGTGTGTGTTTCCACTTAGTTGGTTTGCTTGTATCTTTGCTATAAGCAAAAGACACATCAAGCCTATTTTGCTGTTCTTTCTGCCTCAGGTTTAATGGCTCATTTTCTTCTAATGTGGGGATTTGGCCACATGATGTGTTTCACTTCATGGTGGGGGGAGTGGAAACAAATGTCTAAAAGCAATAATGTTGTAGAAGTATGGGAGTATCTTGGTACACACTGATCTACCTAGATTATTATATGGCTATTGCAACTAATTTAAAAAAAAAATTAGAACATTGCATCAAATAAAAGGGAACTGAAACTTTAAAAGCAGTGTATGATCAAAATAGCATTTGCTTCACCCGTTGCACTGGGAACCATATATGAAGAACAGTGCTATTTGCCCAACAATTTTGGTGATAATCTGAATTTAAAAAGCTCTTCCTTAACGGTATAGCCAGATGTATGCTTTCCTCTGGCTTATTACTGCTCCAGGATGGCAATTACAGCCTGGCAAATAGGACAGATTGAGAAATACAAGGCCTGCAGAACCTTCCTGTTTAAATTATATTACCAGTTAACAGCAGGGTTACCTCAGTGCTTCTCAGCTCTTCCTCATTTATTGCTTCCGAGAGCCAAGCATTTTTAGTCTTTTAATTTTCTACATACTTTTGAAACCCTCAAGAAGCACCCATCAGAAGAACCAATAACACCTCAGCTGTGGACAAAGGAGGAAAACAACTTCTGTGCCAGAGAGCGCAATTTGCTCAGTTCAGTTGTGTTTCTCCTCTTCAATAGTTGGTGTAATTTTTTGTTATCCCCTTTTCTATGGTGGCTGTTTACTTGCAGTATACCCAAGCTGAAGACAACATGAAGTACTGAAAAAAGGTGAAAACTTGGTTGCAAGGATGTTCCTGTTAATCTTGACGTGCTCCCTCATGTGCAGTAGCTTTTTTTCTTTGTTTTAAATACCACTGCTCAGGCTCTGAGATGCAGAGGCCTTTCCCTCTGTGTACTTTACAAGTCAGAAATCCCCTACTTTAATTCAGAACATCTTTTTAATCTCTTCCTTCATACACGGTGTGAGTGAAGAGCTAAGTTTGACAGTTAACTTCCATCTCCCCTTGGGGACTTGGAAGGTGCTTCCCTCCCTGAAGTTGCACCTTTGTAGCCTGTGAAGGCAGATAGAACCTGTCCCGTATGTGTATCTTGACTTATGCCCTTCATCTTTTGATTAGGTGATTACTTCATTTGGATTTCTTGGGTTTGAGTCGTGTGTTTGTTCTGACCTGTGTTTTTATCTGTGTGGCATTAGAAAAAACAAAAGGATATAAATTAACAGTGAATAATACTGTCTAAATTGAAGGATAAAATGGAAGAGGATAAACCATCAGTAAATTCACTGGTAAAATGCCAGAAATACCCTGCTTACCTTCTTTTTTTGATATATTGCATTTTCTGAGCTCAGACAAATATTTATTCCCTGAAAGCAATTTCAGATTCATTTATCCTTGCAGGATATAACTTTACCTTGTAAAGTCTCTTGTGACTAAAATATTATTTTAGAGGGAAATACATATATATAAAATATAACCTTAAGCTCATTCCCTACTGCTTAAACCTTTTGCTTCTGCATTGTGAGTTTTATGAGGTATGAGTTGGAGTAGAATGGTTTCGTGATGTTTTGTGCCAAAGCAGCAGCATCATGATCAGCTCCCTGTGTCTCTGCCTCCCAGTTCCATCGTTGGGTGGTTATGGCAATGCTCGTTGTTGGAGAAATCCAAACTATCTTCCCACCTTAGCCTGTTTCCAAAGCAGACTGTTGCTTTAATTCCTAGTACAGGGGTATTAGTTTACCAGATGACGGAGTTTGAAGCAACTCCCTGTAGAAAATAAAGCATGAAACTAGCAAGGCACACTTTGTTTTGCCTTGTCAGTCATGATTTCTACATTGTTTCTTTTTTCAAGTCACTGCTTAAATATAGACAGAGTGGTTGCAGTTTTTTTTAACAAACTAATTCTTATGTTTGTGTTTCTTTTTGTCCAAGTTAAGCTGGCTTAGTTGACATGAAAACGTGTGGGTGCTGGCAGATTGCAGTGTTTTGTAAACCCCTGAGGATGTAGGTAGGCTGTGCTTCTAATCTCAGAGCATTCTTGTTAAGTCTTTTAATTTTTTTTTTCACCGGAGCTTGAATCTTGAATATGAAACAATTGTGAACTATCCAAAGTTGCTTGAAGTTGCTAGGTTTTTTTGCTCAAAGCCTATGTTTTCAATTTATTGATGAGCTATCCCTACCTCTGACTGTATCTCTGTCTCAGAATGGTCCTTTCCAGAGGAATTGGACGCAGCCCTGTTTCTCCAGAAATGGCTTGCTGGATGCAGAACACTTTCACCACCTTAAGTGGTTAAGAGAGAGAAATGATGCTTATACTGAGAAATGTTAGAAGGGAGTGCAGATCAGGGAAAGGCAATATAGTGACAAAGAAATTAAGTACAGCTTCAGGAAGTCAAATATCTTGTTAAGTCTGGGCAGAAATCAATAAGCGCTTTTGAGAATGGTGGTATCGAGTATTCTATTTTGAGAAATACTTTTATCTCTGGAAAAATACAGTAAATGGCTACAGTAGAGATGCAGGTGAATTTCAGAGTGACTTTTTGGGTATGCACAGTGGAAAGTCAAGGATGTCTGCCTTGCTGGAGTTTCCTAGCTGTTGTGCATCTGGATTTCCAGGCATCCTGTGGGTACCTCAGGATGGATGGGCAGTTTCCGAGGTGGTTGTGCACCAGGACGTTTCCTGGACAAAGGCCCGTCATTTGCTGTGATGCTCTGCTGAAGCCCAAGTTACAGCAGCTGCCCTGGAACAGATCTGTACCTACCCTGTGCTTTATAGGGATTTCACCCAGGTACTAGATGAGGTACCTGCAGGCTTTTCAGGACAGCATAGCAAGCTTCAAGTGCTCTGGTCAGCTAATAACACCACCAGTGCTTCCCCTGCCCTCCCCCATCAGCAGTGCTCCTCACTTAAAGCATGGGTGAGACTGGTTTTCCCATTTCTGACACTGCAATGGGTGAGAAACATTGTATGAAGCCTTTAAAGAACCTGTCTCTGCCATGTTGTAGGGTGCTCTGCCTTTCCCTCTCTGTGGCATCTTCTTGTAAGGAAACTGTGCTGAGGGAGCTTGCCAGCACTGCTCTGAGCCGAAAACAGGAGAAAGTCCTGGAAAGGAACTGTGTCTGCCCACTGTCACTATTAGCTATAGCTGCCTGGTTTTGGGGATGTTTCTGGAGGGGTACTTCTGTAGGTGCTTCTGTAAACTGAGGTTTCAGTTTCTTTAAACACTCTTTGCTTGTATTTATAGAAATCTGCAATGTGTGTGCTTTGCTCCCCAGAGAAGAGGTGAGAGATCTGGGGGCTTTCATTAATTTTCTTATGAGTCTCTCACATGACAGGCTCAATACAGAATCTATAAGGAGAACAGAGAACTGATCTGTCATAGAACTTCATTAGTTTTTTGGAGGTTTTTAATGGTTAGTTTTTGGGAATTTACTCTTCCCCCCCAAAAAAAAAGGGTTTATCTTCAAATACTCAAAGATGAAAAACCATCCTTTATGTTTTTATGATCCTTTATAACCCTAATATAGTTGCAGCTTCTCGCTGTGTGAAGGTGACTTCTTGGGGAATAAAAAAAGTGCTTTGGGCTGGAGGAGGGTAAGTGACTTGATGTTTCTTTGCACCTTGCTGCTGCCCTGTCCCCTCTGTCAGAGGAGTATCTGTGTGGTCTGCAGAAATGAAACTTGTAGTGGAAAATAAAACTGTGTGAATGGAATGGATTGCTGAAGTCGGCTGCAAGAGCAGTTAGGCTGCATGTGCATCCCAGACAGTGTGTCTCTACCTCGTTACTCCGTAGCGAGCGGGCTGTAAGAAAGCATGCTCTGTTGCAGGGCCCATGGGGAAATAAAAATCTGCTGATGACTGTAAGGATTTATTTGGACGGCTCCATTAGAAGAGGGGTGGCCAGCAGGGACAGGGAGGTGATTGTCCCTCTCTACTCTGCCCTCGTGAGGCCCCATCTGGAGTACTGTGTCCAGATCTGGGGCCCCCAATACAAGAAAGATGTAGAACTGTTAGAGAGGGTTCAGAGGAGCCACGAAGATGATTAGAGGACTGGAGCACCTGCCCTACAAAGAGAGGCTGAGGGAGCTGGGCTTGTTAAGCCCAGCAGAGAAGGCTGTGGGGGGACCTCATTGCAGCCTTCCTCTATAACTTCTGAGTTATAGAGTCTATTTCCAAACATCAATGGGACACAGCGAGCAGCCCAGAAAGGGGGCTTCCTGAAGGGAGCTTACAAGCAGGAGGGGATTCAATTTTTTAAAAGGATAGACAGTGGCAGGACAAGGGGGAAATGGATTAAAGCTGAAGGAAGGAAGGTTTAGATTAGATATTAGGGGGAAGTTTTTTACAGAAAGAGTGGTGAGGGGCTGGAACAGGCTGCCCAGAGAAGTAGTGGATACCCCGTCCCTGGAAGTGTTCAGGGCCAGGTTGGATGGGGCCCTGGGCAACCTTGTGTAGATCCAGGCCTGAGGTTGGTGTCCCTGCCTGTGGCAGGGGGGTTGGAGCATTATGATCCTTGGGGTCCCTTCCAACCCATTGTATTCTAAGATTCTATGATTTGTTCCAAAGAAACTGCTCTTGTTGCGCTGAGTTTTGTGGTTGAGTAAAGGTAACATGGCTGTGTACTACAGGTGTAAATGATACTGGAACATCCATTATTGATGCACTCTTATTCAAGGGAGCAACTTAGTGTTTCCTGTGTGCTTCATTGTACGGGGGGTGGAAAGGATTTTGATGTGAAGCTTATGTTTTTACATTGCCAAACAAGGGAAGATGCTGATGGGTACTGGCAAGATCCTGGGATGCTGCTGGCTGTAGTGGGCCCAGTTAGTGTGGCAGGAGAAGGGCTCAGCTTTACCCTGGGGCAGAAGCTTCAGGCTTGTGGGTGTTTGAGAAGTGGTTTCCCTTTTCCAGCTGTGAGAGTCAGTCCCTGTATATGGCTGGCTTTTTCGGTGTGGAAGACAGAATTGTTACGTTAGTTCTGCCTCTTTATTTTTTTCTTGTTGCTTGCCATTGGGAGGGGAAGGCATGTTCTCAAATGAGCAGGTATATGTTGTCATAAACCTCGAATGTTCCTTTGTGGATGAAACTATTATAAAATATCTGAAAGTGATTTTCTTTGACATAAACTTCTCTGTTTAAAGAATATGTGGAGTCATTTCTTATTAGAGGTGAAGTAGATGAAATTGTAACAAAGTTCTGATGCAATGGACTGTACGAAGCAGGTACTTAGGCTTTTTAAAATAAAACACTTTTTGAACTTGTTTTGAGCTGTGAAACAACTCTGAAGTGCAGGGAAACAAAGAAACAAAAATACCCTACCAAACAGGAGAGAGAATTTCCTACAGTATTCTGGGAAAAGTGTGCTAGTCTTTGAAGGGAATTGTTCCTTTGCTTTCTTGTGTTAAGGAGTATGTTGTTTGGTGATGTGATGTGAGAAGTGGCAATGTTGCTATTAAGCATCATGTAAGTCATTAATGCTAGTAAATGGTTTAGCTGTTTACTGTGGGAATAGTAGCTACCTTCACAGGGAAATGTTCTTTAAATTAGATTGATTTGAATCTGTGCAGCGTTATGGTGGGAGCAAGGCAGAACAAATTCTCTGTTGATTCAGTTTTGCAAATAACTCCTGGATATAATTCCTGTTAAATGATCAATCTGCTAGGTATAATAGCTAGCATGCTGGAAGCTTGCTTTTTTTTTTTTAAATTGCTGCTGTTCGCTGCTGTTCATGTGAGTTGCATTGCTGAATGGCATTGCTTCTAGGATGTGAATGTGGGAGAGATCAGAAATTGCATGGAAATTTTGGGAAGACTGGTAGCATTAATTATCAGGAAGGCCATATGCTTCTAGTCTGAGGGTCCTGGCCAGAAAATTGAAATGGCTGATCCTGAACAGAAGAGGGAAATGATCTGAGGAGCTAACAGGGGTGTTGAATTTTACGGTTTGCAAATCACCGTGGCTTGACCTGCTGCCTCTTGTACGGCTTTCTCTTCTACCCAGATGCTCTGCATTGAGCATCAAGACTTGAATCCAGACGAGAACGTTTTGATCAGCAGGCTTGACAGCCTGCCACAGGCGGAGAGCGGGATCAGCTATTTAATCTGTGTTCATCCACCGTGCTCTTGATGGTGACAGTAGGAAATGTACTTGTCTCTTGCTGCTGAGGCCTCCTGAGAATATGCATTCATGAACAACCAGGGTGTCGCATGCTCTCTCGCCTACAAAGAGAAATGTAATTTGTACTTTGTGTTACCTTTTTCAAGGCCAAGTATTACAGCTCCCCATAGTTGTGGCTTTGAGAAGTGACGTACCAGTGCTGCACAGCAGTATAGCCACTAAGGAGTAAGAGCAAAGGTGTGTTTGAGCACTTCTGTGCATTCCCCAAGGTGAAGTACTAGATTGTTGACGTCAGTGTGAATCACAGATGCCAGACCCTGTCCCTTTCCCCCAGTATGTAGTATTTCCAGTAGTGCTGCTGGCCTGAGACTTGGGAGAAATACATCAAAACCTCTTTGTGCTTTTGGGGGGCATGGTGGCTATATAGGTGGGTTTTATCCAGAAGCACTGCGTGGCCGTTAGGAATGGGTAGTGAAAAATCAGCAAAGTTATGTGACACCCAGGGCTTGTTATTTGGGGTGTGGATGGACTAGCTGCTCAAGCACGGCTGCATCTGTGTTGCCAGGCATGGTTGTTACACCCTTTGTAGAGCCCAGGAGACCTTGTGCTGTGCTGCTACTGCTGGTAACTTCTGTTTCTGTAAACCAGGTCTGTATGAAAAGTAGCTCTGGCCATGCCTTGACATACCATGTTGTTTGACTTTGTGCCTTAATTGGAATATTTTGTAGAAATTAGTGGGAAGGAGGAAGAAGCGGCAAAATACAGCTGTTGGCGAAGCTGCTGCGCAGCGCTGGCTTTCTTCATACTGTATTGCTAGTTGGCACAGGAAGGGGAACCCCTCTTAAAATAGGTCAGCCTGTTAAACGATGCAACTGGGGATATCTATTAAGCAAGAAGTAAAATCAGGATAAAGAGATGGTAGTAATAGTTAAAATTACGTATTACCTTTAATGGCCTTTTATGGTAAAGGAGCACATCTGAAAATCAGCTGTGGTTTGGTGTCTTACTGGAGTACCAATGTGATTTTACATGTGAAACTTTGCTGTTGCAGTCCAAGGTACAGTGCTCTTGCTGAAGTGTTTCATTTTCTTTCCCTTTGCAACACCACAGAAACTCAGGTGGGATGACTTCAGGAGTAAACTTTAAGATGTATGGAACTCAACCAGTTAATGGTCTATTCATAAAGGCACTGGAAATTATGAACAAGTGCTGTCCTAAAGGAGTATAGCTTTATCCAGAAGTGTTGAGCTGCAAAATGTAGCTCAAACTTCAGTAGAGAGCTGTAACCAGTGCCTCCCTTACTCAGGTATGTGGTACAGGAATTGCTCAGGTGCAGGCTGGGCTCATACCAGAAGATTAAAGCTGAATAGAAAGAGTTTGTCCAATTTCTTGCCTTATTATTTAGCCAGTTTTTATGTAGTCTTAATTATTACATGGGTTCCCACTGTGTGGGCCAAGGGCTCTAGATTGTTGGTCTGCTTTCGAAAAGACTAAGCACTGTTTTATTCATTTGGCCTATGATATGATAGGGGATACCCTGGAGGTATGAAAAGGTTGCAGAGTCTTCCTAGAACTTAGCTGGGTGTTTGGATACCCAATAGTTTAGCTGCCTATGTATACTGGTTTGCAGAGCATCACAAGTGATGTTTCATCTGACATTGTGTGTCCCAGTATCTTGAATGCTTTGTGGGAGGCTGGCTGGCTGCAGCAAAAATGACCTGTCACTGGCTTTTATCTGTGATGCTTTAGTTTGTGAAGTGTGTTCCAAGACAGTATCATTTAAGATCCTTTCCAGAGGAAACACAATATGAAGAAAAAAGTTGTTGGGGTCTGGAACAGCCTGCCCAGGGAGGGGGTTGAGTCACATTCCCTTGATGTGTTTAAAAAAAGGGTAGATGAGGTACTTAGGGATATGGTTTAGCTTAGGATGGGAATGGTTGGACTTGATGATAATACAATGGCATGGGTTGGAAGAGACCCCAAGGATCATAGAGCTCCAACCCCCCTGCCACAGGCAGGGACACCAACCTCAGACCTGGATCTACACAAGGTTGCCCAGGGCCCCATCCAACCTGGCCTTGAACACTTCCAGGGACAGGGCATCCACTACTTCTCTGGGTAGCCTGTTCCAGCACCTCACCACTGTAAAAATCTTCCCCCTAATATCTAATCTAAACCTTCCTTCCTTTAGTTTTAATCCATTCCCCCTTGTCCTGCCATTATCTGCTCTTTTAAAAAGCTGAATCCCCTCCTGCTTATAAGCTCCCTTCAGGGACTGGCAGGCTGCAATGAGGTCCTCCCGCAGCCTTATGAGGTCTCCCCGCAGCCTTAAATGATCTTTAAATGTCTTTTCCAACCTTGTGATTCTGTGAACAGACCCCCACCCCAAAACCTACCAACCAGACCCCAAACCAACCTTTTTCAGTGCAGTGTATTGCAAGGAAAATCGTCTGCCTGCAATGTTTAGTTGTTTGCCAAGTTGAAAGACGTGATATTTATTGTGTGTGTGAGGGAATAAGTTGGCAGAGACAGTAAAATAAACTCTGCCAAGCTATAGAGGGTCTGGGGATATCACATACCATAACTCTATACAGCATTTTAATGTTCTTCCCTCACCACCTCATACCTTCTTTCCTCGAAGGATAAGAATCTCATCTGGCTTTGTTTTTCCTCTCAAGTTTTATTCTTCTGAAAGCTTTTCTCAAAGCTGCTATCAACTTCTGCAGTTAGATATTAAATATATATATATTTAATATCTATACATACACACAGTATTATATTACAACTGGATAATATACTACCTTGGACTTTTTTGTTTTTCTTTTTTGTGGGAGTTATTTCAATTATCCAGTAATCTTACTGCTGCTGAAGTGAGGTAGCTTTCTGTTATGCCACCATAATTTGGCAAAGTGGGAAATGGGACCTTCACAGCTGTGGCCATTTGCACCACCAGTAGCAACAGCGTATCAAGGTCCAGGGCTCATTTGCTTCAGGCAATTAACAATTGTGGAACAACATATTTCCAGTGCTGATACCTTTTTTACCCTTATGCGAGGTTAGTGTTTAGGATAGCCTTCTTAAATTTAGAAGATATTTTTACAGTCAAAATAATATTTGAGATTTTACCATCAAAATCCTATTAATATGCACGTTAATATCCAAGAAGCAAACAGTTCTTAGGTGTGCATGTAGGTTTTTTGTATCAATCTACAAACGATTGTGAGAACTATGCTTTAAACCTGTTTGTTTTGTGTTTCTTGTTCTTATAACTGCTACTTTCTCCTTCAGTGTCTTTACTCATAAAGCTAACTTTAATTTCCAAATGTTGTTAGGGAAACTCTCCTTTGCATCTTCTGGGATTTGAGCTCTGTATGCTGTGCTGCAGAAGGATCCCTTATCTGCTATGGGGACCAATTTCAGCTTTCGCTAAATTAGCCCATGCGGGGAAGTTGTTGCTGTGCCTGCTTCAGAAAAGTGCAGATAAGGGTAAAACCTGTATGTAGAGCTCTTTGTGGCTAGAAAACCAAGGGGGGTGCCATGTGGTGTACTGGGAACAGCTTAGGTTTGCTGGTTGGAGCGTGTTGAAAGGCTGATGCTGCTTTCCATCTTTGTTCTCTCAGTAATAAATGGTGGCTGCAACTGTACCTTTGTGACACAGCTGCTAATTTTAAATTATAGTGTGATAGACACTGAAATTAACAGTATAAAGGTCTGAAGTCTGTTTCTTTCATTGCTTTCTGATGTTTATTTGGTAATTGCAGACTTTAGTTAAAATAACTGACCAACTTGACATGCAGGAAATTGATTCAGAACTTCAATCTTCTGCTGCCATGCACCATTAACTTGGCTCTACAGCTCTTGCATTAGACAACCTCATCTCTAGGCAAGCAGCCATAGAACTGCCGAGAAGGGGCAAAGCACTGCATGAGACATCAGCAATGCAGCGAGGGCAGAAATGGCCCTGTAAATGGGCCCTCTGCTTCAAGTGATGGCATGCATGTTTGTTTGCATCAGGAGTACGCTTTCAGTGATAGGCATCCCAGCCAAGAGGCAGAGAGAGTGGGAATGCAGGGGCTTGAGTGTCAGTTGTGTGGCTGCTTGCATTTTTGGGGCACGACAAGGTAACTTACCTGGCAAGTGCAAAATATTTTAGCTGACATTTGATGTCTTGACAGGTTCTTGGCCTGGGGGATAACCGGTGGTTGTGGTCCATGTGTTTATTAGTGATTTAGGACTTGGACTGAAGAGAACCCTCAACAGTCTGTGTCTGGGAGCTTCGTAGTAACATCCTCTGGAATGCTACATGTCTCGTGCACGGGACCAGAGAACTGAGAAGCTGTGGTTAAAAATGGAGAATGGGAGAAATGTCTGAATTGGGAGATATCTAGTCAAAATAGCAGTGGAAGTGGCTGCTGGCACCTAAAGAAGACATGGAGAGTGAAGGGAAATTTAAAAAGAAAAGCAGCTAACACATGTGGAACTGTATGTAGTTTGGGATAAAGCACTGCCCACGAGTGGGGTGGGTTGAAAACTTTCTTCAGTAGAGGAAGATACAGCAGATGATGTAAAACTTAAATAGGAAACAGGTTTGAACAGATGCTGTTTAAATGGGGTCTCATAAATGAGTACTTGGACAGATGGTTCTTTAAGTCTAAGAAACTTAGGAAATTGGGGAACTTAAAATGCTACAGTTGCTTCAGGGAGTAGCTACTTGGGGAACCCCACCTGAGGAACAGCTCTTTACCTGCTCCTGAGAAATGCAGAGGGTGTCATTCCTAATGTCACTTCTTTCATTGGCCATGATACACTTTTAGGAGTTAGAGCCATGACTCCATAGCAGCTGGACTTGGTATCTAAAAGAGAACAAAAGAGACAATTGAGAGAAGAAAATGGCTGCTCTTAAAATAGTTCAGGAGTATTGGAGTCCCTGCCCGTGACAAGGGGCTGGAATGATATGATCTTTAAGCTCCCTTCCAACCCAAAACACTCTATGATTATTCTATGTAAAGAACCAAGGGGAATAAGAACAAAGGTTCCTGCACTGGTTGTTTTTTTTTTTTCTATTTTATAATCGCTTTTTAAATTAGAAATAGAGAATCAACTTGGACAGTGCAGGGAGGGTACAAACAAAACGGTGGTGTACTAGTCTTCCTTGTTACCTTGGAAGAAAGAGGTACTGGTATGTTGAGGATCGCTACTCTAGAAAGATGAGAGAACTATGAAGAGTGACAAAAGGGCCTTGGAGTATTGAGTGGCTGGGTAATAAAGCAGATGAGATTCAGTATAGATAAATGTGGAGTGATGTACATAGGAGTCCTAATTTTCATATGAAATCTGGGCTCTGAACTGACTGTTATAATTCAGGAGTGAGATCTCTGTGTTTAAATAGGGAATTCTATGAACATACCAGATTGGCCCTTGGCAGCTGTCAAAAAAGCCAATTCAAGGGTTGGGAGGTATTAGAAAAGGAGTAGAAAACAGAAGAGAACACTCTTATGACTGTGTAAATCCATGCTTTGCCTGTGTATTTAAACAGCTATCATGCTTCCAATCGCAAGAAGAGTAGCGGTAGCAATGGAAGCAATTCAGAGATGGATGAAAGGCATCATCTATATACAGAATGGTGTCTGTGTAGCACAATTAAACAGGCTATCCATGTCAGTTTGAAAAGATACATGGAGAGACGAGGGAGGGGCAGGTTAGAGATGTCTGATGCTTTGAGTGCCATAGGGAAGGTGAGCAGGGAATTGGTTTCTTTTCAGAGAGGACCTGGTAGGTCTCTGATGAAACTCAAAGGCTCAAAATAGCAAAAGGAGTTCATCCTTGTACCCCTCACAGATGGGCTGTGGGGCTCTGTTGTGACGTTGGCGGGGGTGCGAACAACTCTGACTTTGGCATGTGAAAGCAAATGGACAAATTGAGAATCATTGAGTCAACTAAACACAGATACTCCCCCTTGTCCAAAGCACTTGTGCTGCAGGTGTTTGGAGCCTGGAGAGCACCGGGAAACATTAATACGTGCTTGCCTTAGTCTTACCAACTTCCTTTGCCATCTGTTCTTGGTCACTGTTGCATACTAAAAAGAAGGCTAGATAGATCTCTGGTATAATCTCATTTTGTTGCAGATTTCCAGGTTTAAATCAATTGTGGTTAAATGTTCCACCCAAAAAGTCACTTGCCTTTTGGTCTTATGAATGACTTTGGATACTGAAGCATGGGAGTAACTCTGGTGCAAGAGTGTCTGATGTTGCTGCTTGTTAAAATTGGAGCTTGGAAAATTTAGAAAGGTGACAAAGGGCGGCATCCATTATTGCTGAGAACAAGGTGTACTGGAGTTGAAGTTATTTGGAGCATTAAAAGAAGAAAATACAACTCAAAATATTGTAGCGTGCCCATTGCGTGGGGCCCCCCCGCCTCACTGTGTAGGGGGACTTTTAAAACAAATAACAAGAAAAAATCTCTCAAATGGAAGAACCTGCTCTACTTTCTCCACTTGCTTTTCACAGCTTCCCTGACTTGCTTTCTCTTTCTGATACTTGGTCTTAAGCATGTTCCTCATCTTAAAGTAAGATACAGCTGTAGGAAAGAAGAACCTATGGAAGGCTTATAGCAGCTATGGTGAGAAGGAAAGGACCTGACCCACAAGATGTCATTCAGGCTAAAATTTGAGAACAGTAATTGCGCTGGATACCAAGAAGAATTCTTGATGTCCAGACAGAGCATACTGGAAATTATTCATGGTTTGTGAAATTAAAAAGAGAAGAAGACTTTTTTAGCATGGGGAATACTCTGATAAAACCATGTAAGTTAATAAAATAAACATGGGGTTAAATTATGTATTATCACTTGGAAGATGTCTTACAGAATTTTAGCAAGATGGGATACGGCAGAGGTGAATGAGAACTAAAAATAATGAATTTCCATTTTGAGTTACGACAATTGGAACTAGCTGACTGTAAAAGTTTGCTCAGGTCTGCTTGTATCATCATTGCTTGGATTGATTTATATGGCATCTAAGAATCTTGGGTTTTTTCCCCTCCTAGAAAGTGACCTTAATAGTAGAAGCTTCCGGAATTTTTTTTTTCTTTTCTTGAGAAGAGTTGTGCAATATCTGCTTCAGTCACTGCAGTGATTTCTCTTTTAGAGAAGGTTTTTTTCATCTGCTCTGACTTTCCAGAAACCTTTCTGTTGAGCGAAGCGGTTCATAAATGCTTCCTGTGTGCAGAGAGCACACAAGTGGTCTCCAGGGAATTGCTGCTGGAAGTGTAAGCTTCACTGGTTCTCTACTGGCCAGCCAGTGTTGATTGGCATCGTTACCATTTTCTCAGGATAATTAGAGATGCACAGTAGGCAAAGACATATGTAGCCACCATCTGATACTGGCAGCAAGGCAACGGCAGTCTGTGTTGCGAGTCATCTTCGTTGTATACTCATCTCCATGAGTCACAAATGCTTTTTTGGGGTGGGTTTTTTTTTTTTTAAATCTGCTATACCAGAAGTAAAATGTGAGCATGAAGTGTTTGCCTTGGTCCTTTTTGCTGGCTTTGGTTAATATTTTTTTCCCCTTTTATATTTTTTCAATTAATGTAATTGAGGGGAGGGGATTTCAAGGGTGGTGGGGCAGTTGCTAAGGCTTCTTCATACTAGGCAGGGAGAAATGACTTTTTGGTGGTATGCACTCCAGTAGCAAAAGCAAAGAGCTTCCCTCGTGAGGCTGCAGCATTGGTCCCCAGCAGGATGCTGCAGTCAAGTCTGATGTTTGCACTATCATTTAAAAACTGATCCCACATGATTAGGAAAACAAAACCAGTGGAAATGTGAATTAATGGTGGGAAGAGTTGGCAACAAAACACAATCCCTGAAAAATTTGTTTTCTTGTACATCGTAGCTGCCATAGGAAGACAATGAAGTCAAGCTTTGGATGGGTTTCTCACCTTCGTTGTGTGCTGTTAAAGTGGCTTTGCTTTGATTGATAAAAGCTTGGTAATCCATGAGATTTCTACTTGGGATTCTGGTTTTAGAGTCTAGTAGTGTTTAAGGATTTTTCTGGGCTTCATGTGTTCCTTTGACAGTGGCTTTTCTGTGGCTCCGAACTGCCGTTAGGAAACTCTGATTTGGCATTTCTAAACTGTTGACTGTTTCTTTCAAAAAGAAAGGCATCTTTCACTTATTTTGTTCTTCTCCATGAGGAGATGCCTGTGAGTTTTTTTTTGAATTTGTGCTTGCTTTACGTGCTGAGCCTGTGGTGCTGTAAGCTGTGACAGAAAGAGACGACTACTGCATACAGAAAAGACTTCTGTGACGCAACATTACATACGGCTTTGCCTAGTTAGTAGTTAAGTAAACAGTGCTTGAATGCAAATGAGAATAATTTTCAAAACATGAGAGGCACTCTGAGTATGTAACAGTAATTAGCAGTAATATTTCAGAATACTTTCCTAAGGAATACCCTCCCTTTGGGTGGATTTCCTAGGCTTCTTGTCTGGCTTAGTTAATCTCCATAAGCTAATGCAAAGAAAGTTGATTGAAACAGGTAGAAAACGGTTGGTTCACTTCCCAAACCCCCTTGAAATGTTAGAGTACTACTAGCTTGGGTAATTTAACGAAATATCTGTGGGAAGTTCTCCAGGGACAGTTAACTCCATAGTAACAGTATCAAGTTTTGTAATTTTTTCCCCCAGCTTCCCTAATTAAAACAGCAGGGGATCTCCTGAAAATTCTTTCAAAATTTTGTTCTTCTAAGTGACCTGCTATATTTGGAATGCTTTAAAAAAAAAGACAAGATGCTTAAATTAATATTTTATTACTGTTGAGAAGAGTACAATTATGGGATGCTTTCTTTTCCCAAATCATCTTTTTATTCTGTGGTGCTGCACGCTTCCCTTGTAGCAATTCACACTGCTGTGGAATTAAAACAAAATAAAATTTAAAAAAATCACTCCTTCTCTTATGAAACATCGACTGTGTGCTAACACGTCATCAAGGGAGAGCAGAGGCTACCTTCATCCTTTGTATTTCTATACCAGGCAGAGCGAAGCAGTGCTGCCTGACAGGACTGCCTGTGCAGCAAGAGCTCAAGTTGAGGTTTTGGTTATGAATCTTTGATTGACAATATGCATGCGGGAAATAACTCATTCATGGCTTTGGGGGTCAAGATGTGGTCAGGAATTGCATGAGGAATGTGAGGTTCTGTGTAGAGAAAGATGGACCGCTTCTGAAGGAGCTTTGTAGCCCGTGCACTGACCTGGGCAAAAAAGCCTCAAAGGACTTGGGAGCACAGTAGAGGAAATGATAGATGAGATGGGACAGATTGCTTTAGGAATAAGATTCTCCATTATCTTTAGTGCTGGTAGTGAGATCTCACTCAGTAGAAGGTTTAGGTGCCTCTCATTACCTTCAGAATAGGTGAAAGGAGTATTTTTAAAGACTTTTTCTGCCCTTATTCTGTGCCTGTCTTGGAAGACAAAGTGTAATGGTGTACTGCAACCTGGTAACTGATGTTCCTTAGAACTGCAAGGAAGTAATTTTGGAAATACTGGGCAAATTCTCTTGCATTCCTCAGTTGAAACTGTTTGTCCTGTATGGCCTGGTTTTCAAGAAGACAGGCTGTAGGCAGACAACAGTCAGGAAAAAAATACAAACCCCAAACTTTTCCTGTTATTAGAAAGTTCCCAAATCAGAGTTATATAGAAGTTAGAGGCTTAATCCACAAACTGTAATTAAAATCTGTAACTGATTTACTAGCACGTGATGGGTGCAGAATGTGTGTACTTATCTTTATAGAATCAGACCACAAACTTCTGGTTTGGAAGCAAGTAAAAATAATTAGCTTGTCAGAAAACAAGATGAATGAAGTCTATTGGGAAGGTTCTTTTTACTGTGACACTGCGTAATTAGGAACTTGCCCCAGCCCCTTCAAATTGAGTTATAGATATATATGTGTGTGTGTGTGTTTGGAGCTAACTTGGTCCTTAAAAATTTGTGCAAGAGTGAACAGAATTGGATTCTGTTTGTTCTCTCTGGGTTCCTGGTTTCTTCTGGCTGACTGGAACTTGCTCCCATTTAGTGATCTGTCTTTTTATTCCAAACTGGGATGTTGTCCTAAACTTCTCACTTGTGTAGAATATCGCACAAGCTGCAAGTGCTATAGCACAATGCTATTTTTATAACTGCAGGAATTAACATTAGCTGACAGATACGTGGAATGGGAAACCCATCTGCAGGCTACAGCTGTGGGATACAAAATGAAAAAAACCCAGGATGGAACAATTGCAATTTTTTGTCTTATTTTCAGGTTATAAGCTTCACTTTTCTTCTTTTGTGTGTGTGGAACAGGCATCAGTAAAAGGACAGTTATTTATGGATAGAAAATTGTAAGCAATTTAGAGCAATGTGATAACCTTCTTCTTGGACTCTGGGCAGCTTTCTTACTCAATTGGTTGATCCAAATTTAGACTCGGTCTTACAGTGTACGTGGAAGATCAGCATACCATCAGATTCAGTTTACCTGGTGTAAAGGAAGGAGGAAGTGATTGCTGTTGCCATAGATGCAGATTTTAGCAGACAATAGCAAAATTGTTGATGCCAGTCTCGACAGATGGAATTGGAATTGGACGATGCTTCTAAATTTTCAGTTGAGGTTTTGGGTTCTACTCCTAACTAGGTAAGTCAGAACAGAGCTGCTTTTTCCTCCTACCTTTGGTTCTTAAAAACTATTTGTTCAAGGTAGCAGCGCTACCACAGTGCAGTTCCATTCTTTTAGGTATGTACTACGGCCCATCAGACCTCATGTGGGAATGTAACTTTGACTGTGCAGCCCTGTTTCTGATCGAGGGAGCAGAGAAAATGTAGTAAAGAGTGTAAATGTGTTCAGTATTGAGACAAAACTTAAGGAAAAATGTGCTGAGAACATGTCTATAAATACCCATTCTCACCCGGAGTGCTTGGAGACGTGTTTCAAGCCTGGCTGTACAGCTTTCGTAGGCCAATGAATGACTTGGTTAAGGATTTCTTCCTTCTGTGAGATGTTTTTCTGGAGCATCCTTGCAAAGTCGTCACAAGTAGGGATGTGATGCTTGTTCTCAGACCTTAGGGAGACTGTGCCATTTGACATTCTTCCTGTGCGTCATAGCCCAAGAAGGCTTTTTGCTTTTCAGTGCTCTTTGTACTTTCCATCTTCATCTCTGGGGAGTGGAAAAACCTGGTAAGTGTTCCCTTACAGTGCTGCATGGGGCTGAGCAAGCATGTTCCCCTTGAGAAATGACTGTAAGTTGCTGGAATTCCTCTTTGCCTTTTAGAGGGAAACGCTCGACGCAGTGATGTGACAATACCTGAGTGGTGGTATTGGTTCAGATACATTTTAATGACAATCACCACTCACTTATTTTTAGCAATTGCTGGCCAGGATATGCCCCAGGTGTTTCTTCCTTGTAGGAAAGACATATTTGACCATATCGGCATGCACCGAAGCCTGAACAGATATGTTACATAAGAAAGCTATATGCATTTCAAAAAAGTGTGTATGGAGAGAAGCCTTTTTTATTTTCCCCTCCTTAACTGTTTTGCAAGTCTTGGCTGACATTCAGAGAAGCACTTACACATATTTTAGTTCCTTCAAGTTTGGTCAAAATTAATTTCTTCTCAGCTCTCTGCTCCAGAAGATGCCTTTCTTTGCTGAACCCTTATGCAGATATGTAAAGATCTTAGAAGAAAACCAAAAAATACCCTTTGCATGAATTAATTCAGACATTTGTGGAGATCATCTGTACAAATCACTTCCTGTAGATGAAAGTTAAGACAGGTTATTTGGGGACTCTGTGACATCAGTGTCAATTTTTAAAAGAAATAATATTTTATTGAACATGCATGTAATTTTAAAAGGTCAAAATTTTCCATAGGTTAACAGACTTCCAGAAGATCTTGTATCATTTTTATCATCTGTTTCTTCTCTTAGAAAACTGTTGTGCATGGGAACCACACTGGATTAGGCAGGTGAAATAACGGAGGACAACAGGATGGTTAAGCTTCATTGAGCTTTCTTCCTGCTCAGCTGTAGACTGTATGAACCTTTTCCCTTCCATGTTCAAACATGTCCATAGATGCGCTTTTAAGGTGGTGTGGGGTGGGTTGAGTTGGTTTGTGTTTTGGTTCCCACCCCTGCCTTCTGCATAATCCTTTATTTCTTGCAGAGGAGGCTTTTAAAAGCTCCTGTGCCCACCTTCCTTGCTCAGCCACCGCACCTCCGCTCCCCAGCGGGTTGTGATGTAGGGACAGTGCTGGAGGCATCAGACTGCTACAGAAGCCTAAACCTGTAAAATCTCACAGAGTCTGGTCTGCTGGAGGGGTGCACTCCCCCAAGTACAAATCGCTTCCAAGTTCTGGATGGATGGAGTTGCCCCAGGTTATAAATCAGTGAGATCGGTTGGTCTTGTCTGTTATAGCATAGTATTGTCACATTTGTGGCGAAGGCAGAGCCTAGTGAGGTATAGGAGAAGCAGCTTTCACATTTGCTGTGTTTCACAGTAATGGATTTTTGTATGCTCTTTCCATGGAGGAAAGTTATAATGAAACAGGCATTTTGATTTTGTTTTTGTTTTTTTCTTTTCTGGAGGCAGAAGTCTAGTTTGCATGTAAATGGTCTGCTGTGTCCAACAGCTATGTTGACTAATCTGGATTAAAACAGCTGCCTGTTTTCCCAGAGGGACTTATATGGAATAGGAAATTTGTAGAAGCTGAAATTTGCTAGCTACTTTAAGATTCTACACTGGGACCAGATGTTGTCTACCTTGTGCAGGATGGAGCAGTCAGGAGGAGTTGGTCTGAGTGGAGGAGGCACACAGGGAACAAATGTGCATCCTGCACATATGGACTTTTGTGGTGTGGGCTTTTTCTTGTCATAAGTTTTGGTCTGTCTGAACAACTTGGTGCAGGGGGCGGGTGCAGTGAACAGGTATTGTTATCCAAGGGCTTTTGAGGTCAGCAGATTCCAGCTGGTAGACCCTTTCTTCTACTTTGTGCATGTAGAAGATGATATAAAGTCTTGGCGGGGAAAAAAAAAAAATCAAGTCAGTCTTCTGCATTCACAAGAAGTAATAAAAATTTGTCTCATGGAGTGATGGAAACTCATGGCTGTGTAACACAGCAACCATTTATTTGGTAGCAGTTCTTGTTATTGATCTCATTTCTGCTGTAAGGATGTTCTGAGCCATGATGTTTCTTCCTACTGATGTGATATTAGAAAAGTGTGTCCTGTTCTTGCAGATTTTACACATTTAGCTAGCATTGTGTGCCAGAGCTCTGTGTGTATGACATTGTTCTTATGCTCACATAGGGACTCTAGAAGGGTGGCAAAGCCCCAGTTACCTCCTTCCCTCTTGCTCCCTCTGGTAGCTGAGGCTTTTCCAGTCCGCTGGGTGCATTAGCATGTGGGACCCTGTGAGAGAAACTCTCCAAATCTTAGAAATTCATCACTGTGAGCAAGCTCGTTGTACTTATTTCATATGAGTAGCATCCCAGTTAATACATCTTTAACATATAATCTCTTGAGCTAGGAGTTGCTAAAACTCAGATAAATGCAAGCTTGATGTATAGGAAGGAGCATTAAAATGTGATACTTTGTAACTGCCTATACGCACTTTCACTTTTCATTGCGTGAGCTGCCAGTGTTCCCTACTTCCTACAGGGGCATCTGTAGTTCCTACCATTGGATAAATCTCTGTGGTGCCAGGTTCAAGGGCTCACGTTAGGAAGATGGTGAATTCTCCTTGCAGATCTCTGATGGCTTGATTCCTGTTAAAGGGTTTGGTTGAAGTCAGTGTTTTGAGTGCGTTGCTTTTGCTACGAGGAGGAACGTACAGGTTCAAGTGGTATCTGTTTCCTTGGGTGAAATTGCAGTATTATGTTTTGTCTGAACGATGGGATTTGTACAGAGTGCACCAAACCCTGAAGAAAATGTCCAGTGATTGGTGCCATTTTGTAATTAAAAGCTGAATGAACTCAAAGCGAGACCGAGAAGTGTTACTATCCAGCTGTCTGTGTAGAAGGAATTGGCTTTCTGATTTTACTGTTTCTTAGACTTTAGAGCTGAGGTTTACAGAGGCAATAAGTAAGGATTGGGATGTTATATGGATGGGTAGGAGGGGAAGTAGTGGAAAATGGAGGATTAGTGGTGTTTAAAATGCTTTTAGAAATACTTCAGTTAATTTTTGAGGTGTATTTGTCAGCACTGAAGGGCTTAGATTTCAAATGCTGAATTATTTGGGACGAAAAAAATATAATTCTGCCATGGAAATAACTGCACATATCTGCAGTTTGAAGTCCAAGCAAATCTGTAAATGTCCCAGCAAAGAACCAGACCCGATTGTCAGTTTGAAGCCCAAGCAAATCTAATTTTCACAGCTAAGAGCCAGACCAAAGCTGTGTATATCAAAAGAAAAACCTTATTGAGGGATGTAAACTCAATAATAATCTTGTCCAGAAGGCTTTGTAATTGTACTGTAGTCAGAATAAGGGTGAAGTTACATAAAGTTAACCAGTGAAACCAGAATTGTCTGTTGTTTTCAGATCAGAATTGTCCTCCTTAGTGGAAAGAATCATCCTATACACGTATTATCTTTTAAAAAGTTTTTTTTAAGCCATATTAAAAAACTGTACTTGGCATGTGTGGGACAGGATCTGTGTGCTGGAGAAGTGAAACATGGCGCTGGGCACGGTGTGGCTGGAGCTGCTTAGCTATGCAGACTGGTGAGCGCTGGGTGCTGCGCTATCAGCGGTGGCTTGGGAGTGGGGCTTGAATGGAAGCTTGGCTCTGCCGCCGCTGGAGCAGAGACGGGAAATGGTGCGTGGAAAAAGATTTCATGCAATGATCAGAAAACTTGTCAGAGGATGGGATGCAGGAATATTTAAATAACTCTTCCTTCTCTGATGAGGCACTAAAAGGAAAAGACCTGTAAAGAAGCCAACAAGGTTGGTAAAATAGCAAAGTTGTAAGACTTGGAGCCAAAATATGGAATGAGGGGGAGTAATGTCACTGATGGAAAGGAAGAGGGTACCTACTGTACCAGTATTGTTTGTGTGTGGCTGAATTATCTTAGAATCAATGTAGGCTGATTCTGTACTCCTTGCACACTCAAAAAATTGGACTTCCTGGGAATTTTGACTGTAAAGTTAAGGTGACGAGTGTTTTTTTCAAGGTTAAAGCTGATCACGAATTAGCAAAACAGTGACTGGGGGCAAGAAAAACTTTGTCCCTGAACGAGGTGGAATTTGAACTTTGTGTGCATCATCTGCCCCAGGGTGACTGTCCTTACGTGTCATCAGGCTCCAGAGGACCCAGCAGTACCACCTGAGCTTGTTTCTCAAGCTTCAATAAGAGAAAAAAGGGGTGTAAAGGCAGCAGGGGCAAAGCAGGATGGCTGATGTTCTGTCTGTCTGAGTCCTGGGTTGGCTGTGCTTGTAGGGCTGTAATGTCTCTCTGGGGGATGTCCATCATGTTGCCACAGTAGAGTCAGCGCTGTGTGAGTGACATTTCTGCTAATACAGAGAGCGATTACTGTGACATGGAAGTTCACCTTTCATCATAGGATGGGGGAAAGTATTTCACTTAAGGAAAAATAACACATGTTGGAAACTGTTTGAAATTGTGCCACACAGAAGCCAGGGTGTCTTCAGAGAAGCGTCTCCTTTTTGCTGCTCTGCTCAGAACAAGCACTTAAATGCACAGTGGAGACGACAACCCTGAAGTGCAACTCGCTCAGCCCTGCTGGGAGTGATGGTAGTCAAACACCACCATGAAATGGGGTGGGTTTAGTGGAACTTTACTAAGCTTACCACTGGTCTCAAAGCTGTAGGAAAGAGGCTCGAAGGGGGTTTAAATTCTAAAATGTACTCCTAAAAATATACCTTTGAGTTTGGGGGGAAAAGCCAACAAACTGGCATTATTTTTAGTTCATATGGGAAAACTGTTTTATTCCATTAGAGACTGAAACAGAGGTGTCTGAGTATACTTCTATATTCTGAGATGGCTTCTAGACATGGGGGGGCTCACAAAAATGAGATCTGCTTGGTATTTTATAGCAGAAACTCCCAGTGTGATAGCAGTTAAAACTGAGAACGTTTATCTGCTTTGGGTTTCCAGTGCAACTTTGTTCAAGATACAAGAAGATATTCTTAAAAAGTTTAACCACTTGCTTTGGATCAAAGTGGAATGAATCCAGGATTGCTTGCTTATTCCTCCTTAAAACTCCAAATACAGAGGATGCGATTAGGAGTCCTGTGCAGTGTGTGTTGAGTTGAATCCATTTCTGGGAGAGTCAGATGGCTTTATCTGATCAGCCATGCTAGCTTGCTTGTGTGAGAGCCCTATAGGGCTTCAAAGGACCTCTGCATCCATTGAGTTTTCTGCAGCTTTTACCCATCTTCTCCTAATCTTTCTCCTGCTATTGACAGTAATTATTCTGTACTTGGGATGCTTGGTTTTCAGGCACTGTGGCATTAGCTGGAAACACATGAGGCCCAGTGTGTGCTGTGACTGTGTGTCTTGGGGCAGGACGGGTCCTGCCCTTTGTGGCTCTGCACAAGATGCTGCCTTGAACCTTGCTCAGCCAGAATTTGTTGAGATGGAAAGTAGAGGGCAGAGTTTTATAACACTAAGTGGAGAAGTTAAACCAAATACTCCTTTAATTGTCTCTTCTAAGAAAATTGAAGATTGAATTGGCTATCTGCCCTTTCTGTGTGCAAGTAAGGTTGATTTAATTTGGCGGTATGGGGATAACTGTGCAATAGGCCAGCATCTGTATCCCAGTTCAGAACTGTAGGGTTTTTTTTTCCTTTTTCCACCCTTTGTTCCTATTGTGAAAGCTTTAAAGCTAGTTTGGGCTGTTTCCTTGCCAGCTGAATACAAAGTATCACCCTTTGCCAGGGAGCATCCATTGTCGTTCTCTGATAAGGCTCTTGTTTCTGTCTCATCTGGGGCAGAGGCAGGCCTTGCTGGGAACAGCCATTAACACATGAGAGATTCTGATGATGTGCACAAGTTTCTGGACACGTTGTGCGTTGAAGCAATGAAGGAATTTCAAAGCCAGCTAATTTGTTCTCTCAATGCTTTTTTTTTTTTTTTGGCATCTGCATCAGAACCAGCAGATGATTGCTACCAAATGCATTGAGGGCTTCAAGCAGTTTTATGTGTATTTAACCTTATGGTCATCAATTGTCAGTGTGGTGAATGACTGTCCGAGACGGTCAGCAAAAAGACACATCAGAAGACAAGGAAGTTGAGAGAGATTTATAATCAGTCATCTTTCTCTGTAGCAGCATGCAAAAGAGCATTGGCACTTGCTGGAAGTTCTTAACAAAGAACAATTATTTTCATTGAGCTTCTAAATTTAAATGAAAGGAGAGCTTCCCCCAAAATAAGGGCCAAAATGAGCCTTCATTTTACTGATGGTAAATTTAGTAAACTTAGAATATCTAAATTTAATCTTCTAAATAAGTCTTTGTGCTGAAGAGATGGCTTCTAGACATGGGGGGGGGGCTCAAGAAAATGAGATCTGCTTGGTATTTTGTAGCAGAAACTCTCAGTGTGATAGCAGTTAAAACTGAGAATGTTTATCTGCTTCAGGTTTCCAGTGCACCTTTCTCCAAGTGGACATGGTGAGTATCTCTGGGGAGTCCTCTACTCAAGCTTTAAAGCAGAATTGTTTTCAAAAATTGAACACAGTTGAGATGATCAGCATGTATTCAATATAAGCTAAATTGAACCACCAAAAATAGTCAATAGTTTCAGAGGATAAATTAATCTACCGTATCTCCTTATCAGTCCCAGGAGGACTTAATCTTTGGTTTAGGCCTGAAAAATAGAAAGGTGATATGTACTACCTGTTTCTCATCTTTCAGGGTCTGTTCTGTGTGCTTTAAGAGTATGAAGGATGCTTCAACGTTGCAGAAGTCAGTGGAATTGCAAAAATGAAGCAAAGGATTTTGTTCAAACTGATGTAATTGGATGTGAACATTTACAAGAAAGCAGCGAGGCTGATTTCTTTGCCTTGATAAGTCAAACCATAGATCCATGCCTCTGTTCAAAGGTTTCTATCTTCTAAGGTCTGGTTTCACGTGGATGGTATTTGAAATACCCAATGAGAAGTTATGTCCTCAGTTGCATGATACCCTGATTTGGCCTCTTCATAACAGAATATTTGGGAAATGCTTGCTGCCACTGAGAGAGATGACAGCCTCACTAGGCACTTCCAAAGAGACTTTGCTCTTTCACTGCTGCTGGTGTTGGATTTCTTGGGTTTTTGGCATAACTATTGGAGATGCAAAATAAGTATGTTAAGGGATGATGCTGGTCCACCTTCTTTTGTGATCCTCTGGGGGATGACTCTTGCCAAAGCCAAGTGCAGTGGATACAGTGGTAGGCTCTAACAAAATTTAACCTTTGGTTGGAACACCGTGAGCCTGTGGAGTAGTATGGTAACATTTATCCAACAACAGAACATTCCTCAGGACTGTGAAATATGCTGGCAGATCACCCGTTCTCAAGCTGTTTCTTAGCCACTGTTAGTCAGTGAAGGATGTAAATGTAAGCTGATCTGATTGCAGTAGTTTCCTTGCCAATGTGCTGGCAGGAAACAAGTTGTAGAGCACCACAGGACACGATAGCAAGGTGCTCATCTGATGCCAAGCTCTCTGGCAGAACTGAGCTAGATTAATCAAGGTATCTCTTATGTGACCACATCCTTCTGTGGATTTGGAGGGTTTTGGAGCTGACCTTCAGAAACAATGCTTTTCTACCCACATCTTAAGTTCTCTTCAGGTACAGATGCTCACCAGCTGCTCTCAGTAGAAGATTGCTGTTCAGCACCTCTTCCATGCATCTGGATTTTCAGTGGCATGGACAAAGAAGCTTGTTTATTTTTAAAATAATCATGTGGCTGGATAAAACCACAAATAATTTTATAGTCCAAGAAATGTTTTCTTTCATCATTCCTCTTTAGGATTCTAGTGACCTTGGAGAGGGTTTGCCCCTCTATCTTTGACATTCTTTTTCCACTTGTAGGTTTTTCTCCACTTTTGCTTTGTATTCTCTCTAGGATTTTACATGCTTGAAGTCTGAAGTTACAATGCATAATTAGCATTTGGTGACATCTTTTGTAGATTTGGGAAGAGTGTTCAAGAAAAATAATTTCTAACGGTTACACTACTAGTTAACAGAAATGAATCCATCAATTTAACAGCTGAAAGTGTAATTGTATCCAAGCTAAAATTGGTCAATGTGATCATTATGGCAATGCTACGGTGGGAATGAGTAAATTAGTAGTGAGAGAGTAACAGAGCATCCTTACAAACCTTACTTCTGGAAGAGTGAACAAAACTTGCTTTGCAGCAGCAGCTGTCCCCTTTGTTTTTGTAGTTAGAATACCTTTCCCAGCTTAATACTTTCCCTAAAGGCTCAGGTTTGCTCAGGGTTTTGTTGTTGGTTTTGTTGTAATGGATGGTTTTTCAATCACTTTGGATATGGTGCAATTCACTACAGTCTCATGAGCAACAAGTACCCTTCAGTAAAGTACAAAAGGTGGCTAGCTATTAAAAGTGCAAGGTGCTGGTAGCATCGAACTGGGGCTTTGGATCAGAAAAACAGATTGATGGAGTGCTCACTGATTTGTGTCTTGTGCTGCTAGACTCTAATTTAGTCAAACTAAAAGAGCTTAGAGGGAGCGTTTCCTCCCAGTCTGGTGCCTGGATTCAGACCAGTGCCACCGACCTTCCTTGACTACATGATTCAAGATCCAAGACATTCTCACGCAACTATTATGCTAATTAACTGTGTTTCCAGATTATATTTTCCCTTCTGGCTTATAGCAGCAGATGGCAAGTCAGAGATGAGCTGATTGTTCCTACACCAAGAGCTTGACTGGAGAGACTTTAGCACATCCTACCAAGATCTTACAACTTACCTGAATAAAGCAAATGGCTCTTATGTGGAAAATATCTATAATTCATACAAGGTCATTGCTTTTTAGAAAGAGTGCCCCAAATAGGTGAAGTTCAAATTCCTTCTTCACCAAGTATTTTCCAGTTTCTTTAGTAGTTTGAATGGGAGCTGAGAAACCCAGTTGTGCCCCTTCGGTGGATATGGAGTCCTTCACCGCTCTGTTCTCTGCTGAGGTTGGGCAAATGATGCAGGATTCTCTTATAAAGTGCTTTAAGATCTATGGATGTAAGAGGCTGCATTGGGAGTTTGAAGTTGTTACTGTTCCCAGAATACCTCCTGGACTACATAGGTAAGTTATGTTCAAGAACAGGTGATTGGCACCGAGCTGTGCTGTAAACCTGAGTGCAAGTTTGCAGTAAGACTCCATGCAGAAAATTGAAGGGGGAACATCTGTATTGATGCTATTGATCTTGTGAAGTGGTCAACTCTGCTATTAGGGAGAATATAAATCATATATTTTGGCTCTGAGGAGAGTACATGCAGCGCTGTACCACTTGACACACTAAATTACTAAGCACAGACTCATTTTTAAATTTTGGCTCTGAGGTGGATTGAATTACTGCTGGTTACTGATGCCTGCTGGGAAGCTGGGGTCAGAGTTTAGGACTTGGGATTCTGCAAGTCCTTTCAGGTTAGCATCCGTGTTACATTTCTGATAGATTTATTTAGGGGCCCTGAGGCCCAGAGAGTGGTTTTAAATAAATTAAACTTCACTAATCACCTGTCACTGCTGTTCAGTGGCTGAAAAGATCACGTATGCTGTGCTTGCTCTCAGTGTACTTGGGGATGGCATGAGATCTCCCGAGTGAGGGAAGTCTGTCCAGGTGTCTTGTAAGGAATTACTATTAGGATGTAATCAAAGATTAACTCGGTGTCCTACATAGCTGTTAAATTCCCTTCCGCTTTCAGCAGCAGAGAGCTGAATGCCTCCATAACGATGGTGTGAAGTTCTCTGCCTATAAACTCGCTTAAACATGAGCGCGTCTGTCTTAATGGTGCTGTAGCTGTGTTTCCCTCTGCTCCCTTTGATTGAAGTAGTTCTTGGCTTTGGTAGCATTTTCAAAGATCCAGCATCTGCACTTTAATTTATAAAATACTTCTCAATACTGGCATTATTGGCAAACATAGTAAATTGTCTTGAAATATTGAATTTTTTAACCTAATTTTGATTCAGTAGTGGTAAATGATGATATACCGGGGAAACCTCTGCCCTGCAAATAGAGATGCAGGCTATTCCGCACAGATGGATTTGACTTTCCTAGGACTGTAGAAGATGCTTACTTATAAAGAGTTGAGAGTATTTAAAGGACTTCAAACTACAACTTTCTATTAATTTAGCTCCAGCCATTGTTCTTATGAAAACTGAGACTATGAAAGATGTTGATGTTTAGAGGGAAGAAATTGGCTTTCTCTGAGGGAATGTACAGTCTGTCGCTTGTTTTATTGCAGGATTCAACCACTCTAAATTCTAACTGATGTGTTGAGTGCCCCTCATGTTGTATCTTTCAGAAGGCTGTTTGGAAGCTGAAAAATATGAGAAATTTAATAGAAATCTTTTGTTGTATCTATCTTGAAAATACAACTATTGGTGGAACTTATTTTTCTTAACCTGTACTCACGTGAGTTGGGGAAAAAACCTGAGGTCTGAAACTGCACTGTACCAATGATAAAATATCTTGAACTCTGTGATTTCCATGCTTTGCCTCCTCCTGAAAATCAGTTTTGTCCATTGGTATCTATGTAGGTAATCTTTGTCAGGTATTTCCTGATGGAAGCTCAGAAGAAAGGAGTTAGAGATACTTGAAAACTGAAACTGGATTCTAAGACTTGGATTAAGCACTGTCCGAGAAACCATAAGCCAACCCATTTTTCTCTGTGTGTGTAATTCATGCTCTAAACTTGGTACTGACCATTAAAGCTAAATGCTGTAGCACCTTATTTTGAAGAATTGTCTGGGAACACTTGGGAATAATACTGTTAGAAGTCTGTCAAGTGAATAATCAAATTACCACATTGCTCAGTTGATGGTAGATGTGTTTTTGCCTCTAGTCAGAGTTTTGTGAACTAGCTCAAGGGGTGCTTTATGCTCCTCTGATGCAACTTTGGGGTTTTTAAAGTGTATTAGTTAATAAAAGTTTTTACATCTCTGAAGACTGACAAACATCTGGAGAACATGAAAGATCCTGTCCCTTCCTGTTCTTTGTAAATGACAGTTGTTTTTTTTGTAGAAATCTTACTGTTTTTTCCTCTTCTTTAATGCAGATTATTTTTATATCAGTAATTTATTGTAGTGTAGACAGTGTTTTACTGGCCTAACTGTCTGTGTTCTTAATCTTAAATTCAGTAAGGGAATCAGTGAAATGGACACGAAAGAACACTGGAAAATAAGAAAAATGCTTTTTTTTCATGAGTGCTACTGTGGCTTCTGTCATGTGCTGCTTGGTTTATATGTGCTGCGTTCATCTCTCTGAACTGATGAACAAAGATTGATGATGAAGCACAATGCTTTTTGTTTTAAAGAACTATTATAGGAAGGAAATGAGGGGGGAAAAAATAAGTGCTTTACCTTCTGCTAGTTCATTTAAGTACCACTTTCTTCCACTTAATTGCTATGGACAGCCATATGAAAATGACCATATTGTGTTTATAGTCTCTCCTTAAAAAAGTCATTCCCTCCTTTTTCTTTTTTTTTGGTCTTTTTCAAGAACATTTGGCAGCTTAAAAGCTTGAGCATTCGATATTCATTATTTCTTCCATTTACTCATGGGATAAATTAAAGAAATTGCAGTGATTCAAGAGAGATTGAAACTGCCGATAATCAGGACAAACTAACGAGCAGTGTGTAGCAAAGGAGTATTGCCAGCTCCAGCTTTTTATAGTATTTGTTGTCTTGCTGTCTCCTACTCTTCTTTTTTTGTTTGTTCCCCTCCTAGTGTATTTCCTTCACTTTATTTTTTGGGGCAGTGGCCTGGGTTTCTTCTGTCAATACTATTTGGATAATAGGTTTTTCATCCATGGGTACTCCTGGGTGGAGGACACTGGCAAAAGCAGATCGTACACAATTTTTCCCAGCCACTTTCCCAAATTGAAATGAAAAGAAACCAAAAGAAAATCCTTTGAAAAACCTTTGATTGGTTTTCATAGGCAGCCTAGTTAACTACGTTTTAAAAGTCAGACAGTATTTTTTGTGACTAAAAGCCAGCTCTCTAGAAATTAAGGCACGAAATTAATTAACAAGCTTTTCTTGTTGAGCTGAACCTCAAACTATATGTGTACCTACCACACTAGATGACGGGTCCTTCTCCAGGTGTGTGATGGTAGTGGTTTGGTTTCTTTCCTCATTTAACTTCAATCCCAGACTCGTCTCTTTCCATATATAATGGTGGCCTCCAATCTTGAGCTTTGAGTTCTCTGATTTCTTTGGGTTTGAGGCTAAGTATTTGGCACTTGGAATTTCTTTCTCCCCTGCCCACTTCTATCAGAAAGAAGCAGCAGCACAGTCACTTGACAGTAGCTCTCTGTGGTGTTGACAGAGGCTGGTCATTGTACAGCACCTGCCTGAAGTGTATGTCAGCAGATAATTAAGGGCAGAACTAGGAAGTTCCTTTAGGCTCCTGAGTTGGTTGGTTTGCTTCTGGATTTGGGGTCTGTCAAGCTTTCTGCATCTGGTAGAGCCTTGTTATCCCAGGGAGACTTTTAGTGGGAGCCTTTCGCTGACATGCCAGATCTGGATCATTATTATTGTCTTATCTTGCGTTTAGTATTCAGGAATTTGTTGCTGTTCAGGCCTCTCAATTTTACTTTTTTGTGGTCTCTGTGTTCTTGTGCACAGGCAGTAAAAATAAACTACGAGCCTCTCTGAACCACAGGATCAACTACCAGAGTACCAGACTTACTGCTTCACCGAGAGAAGTGATTAACTTTTGTATGGAGTAGAGATTTGTCTTCTCATCTTTTTCAGGATGAAGAGTTTCTTATCTTGGAGTTGGCAGGGTGGAGTACAAGCCATGTTCATAACCTGGATGCTTTGGTGGTTTTGTATGGTGGTGGTTTTTTGGGTTGGTTTTCTGTTGTGTGTTGTGGTGGGTTTTTTAAGGGCTGAAGTCATAAACCTCCCTTCTTTGATCAGCAGGCAATGATAGTGATATTTTTTGAGTTTTCTAATGCTTAAGTGAAAATGAAATCACATATTCCATCTGCTTTATGTAGTCATGTTCTGCAAAAATAAGAGAAAATAACAGATAATTTCCTTTTCGAAGCTGGTAGGTAATATCTGCAGTCCTTCTAGCAGATTGCAATGACTACAAGGGATAGGGAGAACGTCCACCCTAAATTCTGTGTACAGTTCCTAGTCCTGATCTAACACCAGGTTTTAAGACTGATGCTGCATTATGGCTGTCAACTCTTTTTGGCATTCAAGTTTTTGAAGGATAAGCAGCAGGAGCTTCAAAGCAATGACAGAACAAGAATATACAGTTAAAACTTTCTACAGTAGAGAGATGTGATCTTCCCATAATGACAGATGAAGGCTGCTCAGAGATTGACAGGTGCTCTCACTTGAGTCCAAGGTGATAAACAAATAATTCCTGACAGGATGTTGATGTTTGTTGACATTGGTAGTGCTTTCTTTTGCTGTCTTTTGGGTTAGCAACTTGCAGTTTCCTTTCTCTAAATGTTTTCCACTGGAGTTCTTAAGGAGGAAATATAAAGTGTCGGCTTGGTTTGGGTCTCTTTGGGAGATGCCTTTGACATGGTGTCTGTACCTTCAGAAGCCCCAAGTCCCTGCTTTTCCTCTAGGATTGCTGTCATCCTCATGAGCACTTTGGAGGGGTTGAAAGAGTTGGTTCTCATGTAAGGTGTTAACTTTTGGAGTGCTTTTTGTGTATTGGAGATGGCAGGGGGGAGAACACACTATTTATTGCTTTCCACTGCTCTTCTGGACAGAGGGGCTGAAAGGGAAGAGGGAAAATTAGTTTCAATTTTGATACTTGTGCCTTAGGCTTCTCCACTATGCATAAGATATTTGACTAGAATTAGCTTTGGAAGACTGCTGGGTTAACTGTGTTATTTCTTGAAGAACTGTAAAATTTCACATTTCTAGCAAAAAATGTCAAGTTTTGTAAAGGGCAGATCATTTGGATAGATCATAGTAAACCATTTCTAATGTGTCAGTTTTTCTATTAGGTCAATGGTTTTAGCAGAAACCAAGGGAAAGTGAAGAACAGACGTTTCAGCAGTGACTTGTAAATGTGGGTGACCCCCTCCCTGACTGCTCAGTAAAAAGGGGTGACTTTCTGAAGCCTTTCAGGCATCCAAAGTACTTGCTCTTTCCTGGAAGTCTTGACAAGTAAATATTTGTGGCTGTTGAGTTAACTTCTCAGGGACTTGCTGAGCACTTCATATGTTTTGTGTGGGGGATCTGATCTTTCTGTACCTTTTGATCTCCTGGAGCAAAAAAGAGGAGGTGGTATTTCTTGAAACACAAATGGTAGAGTGGTTACTCTGAAGTTTTCTTTATGATATTGTACTTAAATACTTAGACTGAAGTTTGCGACCACTAATGGTGTTTTAAGGATGCTTGAGCAGCAGATAGCTCAAATTTCATATTTATTTAATGTGATGACCTCCACTGTGTATAATTATCCAAAAGATGATCAACAGTGGTTTTGCTTAGAGTAAAATTCTAGATGACAGCGTTAAGTTCCAGTACTAATACTTTGTAACTTACCTGAAGATGTAAGACAATATGGTTTAGCCCTGGTAATAATGGTTAGACCCTCAGAGATGTTTTACTCATTAGCTTAACCTTCTTGGATGCTGAATGTTCCCATCTGTTAGTGGCAGTTCTAGAGTTAAAGGGTTGAATTTTATTTCTTTAGCGAACCAATCCTCACAGAGCAAACACCACAAGTTACCAGAGTGGGTACTGAGAAGGTGTGCTGCAGGTAGGACTTCCTACAGCCAAGCAAGTTACCTGCCACGTGGCTTGTGACTTTCCCTCATGGCAAGTCTAACACTGTGGAATGACTTTGCATGGCTTAAGTTCCTTCCTCTGCAGGGTAGTTTTACAAAGGTGGAAAACCAAAGTGCCCCCCACTAAGAAATGTGCCCCCTCCCCCCAAAAAAAAACACACACAGAAAAAATATACCTTGTTTACATAATGCAAAGCATTCCTATGACAGTTTTATTTCTGCAGATGGCAATAAAACAGAGAATAATATTTGAAGAAAATGATAGTAAATGACAGGTATTAAAAAAGCTGTGAAAACATCAACTCAGTAATAAAGAAGAGGTATGAAAACAGTGTTGAATGAGCTATCAATTTGAAATCTAACTCTGTTAAAAAGCAGAGTAAATTATGTGTATTGGTAAACATAAAATAGATGATACTCAATGTATGAATTCCAATTCCTAGTGTAATTAATTCTTACACTGCTAAATTTCCAAGAGGTTGGATTTTAGTGCAGTTGTCAGCGCCATGTGGTACAGAGAGTGGCTTTATTTCTGTGAGTTACTGTGAAGGTCTTCGGTCCTTTAGCTTGGAGGTGAAATGATGAAACCTGATTTTTCATACTAAATGAGCAGGATGCTTTTCCTCCCTGAGGGGTTTTAAAGTTTTTCTTAATGTCAACCCATCCCCCCCACCAAACCTCTCCCCAAGTATAAATGTTGCTATGGTATTCGTTGTTGTTTTTCCCTATTGTCTTTTTAACCTACTTTTCATATTGCAGTATGAATTTGTTCAGTCAAAGAAAGAAGGAAAAGGAGCCTGGGTTCAGTTGGCACACTGTATCTGCATGTGCATAGAGCTGAACAATAAGAAGGGATGTAAGAACTTCCAAAGCCAGGATGTGATCCTAATGGGAGATGGAAAATTGCTATTTTGGAGATGTTAGTTTTTTGCTGTGTCCATTAGCAGAGACTGGGCTGCTCTGGGTGTTGCCTTTTCCTTGCTGCTCCCTTTCCCCAAATAGCTGGGCAGAGCTGTGTGGTGTGTTGAACGAGTGGGATAAGAGTTAAGTCCAGCCTTCTGAATGCCCTGGCTTATCAATGGAAGATGACAGCTGCCAGTTGTACCTTTTCCCTTGATGCAGTGGGTTACTATTCCAGCTTTGCTTAGGTTGACATCCCCCTTTATTAGGGTAAAGCTCGATCCTGTTGAGTGCAAATGACTAAGCCTGGAGGAGAAGTGGAAGGAAAGTAATTCTTACCTGAAGAGACTAACCGACCTTGAACTGAACAGAACCCACACAACTGTGTGTGGCTGTGTCACGAGGAGGCCAGAGGCAAAACCAAGTGTGAATTCATACAGTATTTGTTTCATCTACTGGCTAATGAGAGCAGAAATAAAAAAAAAAAGATTGAGGGTGGGAGGAAGTGGAAATCTTTGGGAAGAATACACAGAATTTCTTCTCACGAGTCATCCCTGGTCATACAGACTCCCCGTATTGTATATTAAACTGTTCTTTGGGTACACAAGTATGTGTACTCCAAGCCAGCTGTATGGAAATCTCTGAAGAATCCTGAAGTGATGTCTTTTGAGGATCTGTGTGCCTCTGACTGTCAAAAAAAGTGGGATCCTGTTTGGTGCTTAGGCAGAGTTAAGTAGGACTAAGAAATACCAGCATTGCATACAACACTCTGTCTGTGTTCCCCAGCACCCTTTCAGTTCAGCTCTTCTGCTGTCACTAAATCCTTGGGATGGTGATTCAGTACCACCCCAGTTAATCCTGCTTTCAGAGAGGATGTGGCAATAAATAAGTTCTCGTATGAGGGATCTGGCAGGGCTTGACCTGCACCACTTAAGTGATGGCATGCGTGCTTCAATGAAGGGCTCTTGGTGCTGCTTTCTCTCCGGTCGGTGGCCCATGGGGCAGGGCCTGGAGCTGACCATGGGCATGAGTGCCAAATCAAGAAGATGCTGCACTTAGTCTTGGTCTGTTTCTTAAAGGGCATCACTTCCTGTGACATCAAAATTCCCTACAGATGCATCTACACTTTACTGCACCGTGGTTTAGGTCTCCAGATTTCATTTTAAGTATGGCTGTCAGCTCAACACCAGAGGAAAGAAACAATTCTCTGCACATCAGTGCCAGTTCTTCCTCATCTTGCTGTACATAAACACAAAGGGTAATAAGTGATTCCACTGCTTATCTGAAGGAAAAATATGATGCCTGATTTCTGCTTGTTCAATGTGTTTGCAGAGCTTATCAAAATATCAAATGGAGTATTTTTGAAGTCACTATAAATCAGACATTGCTTTATAACAATTGATCAGTATGGTGAGGGCATAAAAAAACCAGCACACACGCCAAGTCCCAAAACTTCCCATCTGCTATGCTATCACCTTTGTGAGTAGAGATGTCAGATTTTATGGAACAGCCTTCCATGTGCATCAAAATGACTTGGAGGTATGATTATTGAATGCATAAGCAGGGTAGCAGTTGCTGTGTAGGTAAAAGGAAAATAGAGGGCACAAGAGAAAGCAGCTCCTCCCCGTGCCTGTGGTGCACTTGACTTGCTGTGTGTGTGGAAATAGGTATCTGTGTATCCACACATACATCTATACCTGTATAAAACATATGCAGTAGCAACTTCATTTCCCAGCTTTAGTTTCACCTGTGAGGAGTAGCTGTAGTCTGGCAGCTCGGCTGCTGGCACATTGTTACATGTTGCGTTGCGCAGAGCTGCGAAGGTCAGATGGGACCTGCAAACCCTGTGCCTGCCGCAGCTTGCTGCTGTTCCAGTGGTTCTTCACATCAACTGCAGCGATGCCGAAACGGCGCTGGCCTTTATCCTGCTCTTGTTGCTGCTCCCCTGCGTTGCCTTTTCAAACCCTGTGTGCCTAGGCACTGCAGCCAGCGTGGCATCAGAGCTACTTAGATGCCATGTATGTGAGTAGTTAGGGCGACGGTAAGCCTGCCTCAGAAATCCTAAAGCAGGAGGTGAGTAACCCAGAAGTGGTTTTCACCAGCTTGTGTCAATCAGTTTGCAGCTCAGCAGTTTCCTTCTGCAGCTCTGCTATTCCTGGGCTGTTTTCTCCTTTATCGTCATTTAAGTTCTTGAGCTTTTGATTTGATCGGACCCATCAGCTTACTTCCAAAAATACACAAGTGTCCCAGTGGAGTGCCATGTACAGGCACATTAAATCCATTTTTCATTGAACTCTATCATGCATGATATGATAAAGTTGGTGTTGTCATAATGTATGTCAGTGCTGTTACCCCACTAGGTTCTGTTTTCTTAATATTTTTCCATGTTCTAGCTGGTTCTACTGGGGATTGTATCATGTGAAATACATGAAAGAAAGAAATCCAGTTCTTCTCTGAATATATGAAAGGTCTGCACTAAAAAAATCCTCTTCACAGAAATTGTGGTTTTATTATAATTTCAACTGATATAAATTTAGTCCTTGACAGTTTGTGGTTGGATTACTGAACGCTTGCTTTCCTGTGTAATGGTTCAATCCCTCTCTCTGCAGTTGGTATATCCCTTGGCACAGAAGAAGAGACATGTAAATAAACACTGGCCACTTAGCTGTGGGTACTTATTACAAAAGATGCTTAACAATCAAAGTGGGAGTAATGGTAAAGATGAAATCATCGAATCCAGGTTTGACAACACAGGTGCTGTTGTGTAACTTTCTAAGTTCAGTCTCAAATTAGTGGTTTAAAGCATTGATACAGCACTGGGATTCTAGTTCTTGTGCAAAGTGAGCTTTAGTTGTGTATGAATAAATAATGCAGCTCTGTGTTGGCGCCTTACACCAGTTTAATGGAGAGAAAAAATAAATAGTAATTTTGGCAATAATTTCACCTGTGAGAGCTTTGTGTAAGTCTTTGCTAAAAAGTGTGATTGTGATCCTTGTTTCTATGTTCAGTTGCTCAATTTTTATTTTCCTTTGGGCATTATTTGGGTACTGAATTTATCGCTGGGACTCTACTCTCAAATGACTTCCCTGTAGGCATTTCTTTTTATAAAGTCCCAGGGACCAGAAGAGAGCTCTGGGGGTGAGGCTGACTGCCTTCCTGCTGCCTTTGCCTGGGGAGAAGCTCTCTAGTGGAAGCCTACTCTTTTTCAAGAAAGCTCCCAGTTCAGTGAGGGTGTGGTTCCTTCCCATTTTCTCCAGGAATTAAACCAGTAGCTTCACAGCATCCAGAAAGATATAGAATATAGAGCCCTCAAACAGGGTGCAAATTTGTTGCCCATGACTTGAGTTCATAAGACCTCACACTTGTCCATCACAGCAAATCAAAAGAATTTACTGAATATACGAACAGCAAATGGTACCTTGGGGTGTACACAAACCTCTGCTCTCTTTCTGGGAGAATCAGGTTGGGGAGAGCTCAGAGGTACTGTTGTGACTGCCTGTGGGCTTGCTGCCTTTACATATGGGTGTCTATGTTCAGTCCATAACAACTGTGTGGCTGTGCAGCCTCTGCTTCAAAAGGCTTTCTGCTCTGTCAGGTAACAGAACTAACCCTTCCTTTTAAACCGCATTTAGTTTTGTTTCCCGTATTTAAGGCACCAAGGAGTCAGGGTGGATCTCGCCTCAGCTGGTGGCTCTGTTGAACACTCATCTGCACTCTCTTGAGCCCAGCAGTAGTAGTAAGCCAGCTGTTTCACTTTGCTACTCCGTGGTTAACTGTACTTTTTCTTTACACGTGCTATCAGTAAATGTAATCACTGATACCTTGCCTCGGGCAGAGTTGGGCACAGAGGAGGAATTAGGGCAAGGTGGAAAACTGGTTCCCCGGAACAATTTGTGTATCTCCATCCTCCTCTGCAGTTGCATGTTGAGGCATGCCATGGTTTTTAATCCATTTGTTATGTTGTTGCAGTGCTTTTGGTTTCTAATCAAGATGGCCTGAGGTGCCAAGTAACCAAGTCTGAGATTTCTGCTGAAAAACTGCATAATGATGTATTTTGACAAGATCTATTTACCATGAAATCATGACTAGTGATGCTAATTTTACTGTCATTTTCAATTCATTATTAGATGAGCTCTTATTAGCTTTCCCAGCACTTTTTACCAGGAATGCTGTGACAGGCCTAAAATTGCAGGTTTTGGCATGCTGGAGTTTTTTCTCTTTTCCCTTAGGTCCAATCCTGATCTGGATTGTTACGACAATAACAACACTGGACCAAATAACAAAGCATGCTGCTGCTCAAAAACTGGAGACAGTTTGGGCATAGATGTAGTCAAAGTCATTTTGATTTAACAAAAAAAAGTTTTTGTGAAGTGGTTTAGGATATTTTGAATTACAGTTTCTGGGGAATGTTTCAGCAGTTCCCTTGCCTCGTGTATTTGTTTTTTCCTGCAACTATCTGACCCTGATACTGGCTGACAGATCTGAGGGGTGGTGTTCAGTCCTTTCTAAAGATTTTAAGTGCCAATGTTTTGTAAACCAAATAACTTGAAAAAGCTTGTTCAGTAGCTTCAAGAGAGGCAAAGTTCTCCCTACTTGACTTGAAGTGAAACTTCGATTACCGATGCTCTTTCTGGTGGCATAACGGTTTGGCCCCCGGTCCTCCTCCCTGTTCCTGCTCGACACGGGCGTTACATAAGGCTAGTGTTACCACTAGATGGATCTGTTTCTTTAATAAGCCGTTGACTACCACTTAGAGAAATCTTTTCAGACTTTGCTGAGTGATAGAAATACATGTTATCTAACTGCTCTTTAATGACTGTAGTGACTCGTAGGAAGGGTCATCAAAAGATGCTTTTTTCCAGTCTGGCAGCCTGTACGATTCCATTGCTTTCTGTGTGTGGAACTATTAAGAGCTCTGTGATTCTGGAAAAAAGTAATGGTTTAGTTTGGGGTTTTTGTGGGTGGTGTTTCTTTTGGATGCTTTTGGCTTGCTTTTTGAGGGATCAGCACTAACACCGCTTCAGTTACGTTCTTATATGTACATTTGAAAAACTTCACAGAAATTTTCCTGAGTAAACATAGTTATTCTGGCCTGTGACAAATTGAAATGCTTGGCTTCATTGTATATGGTCATCAGTTGTTTTTATTTGAGAAAATAATTTATTGTCTTACATACTGAAAGCGCAGCAACATCTGCATTGTTTTACACCAAACCATTTGAAACTGAATCATAAGACTGTTACTAAAGTGTTAACAGCAAACACAAGCTTTAAACACAAGATGCGAAGGGTGTTTTTAGGAGGAGGCATTTTGTCTGTTAAGAGATGTGGCAGTTGCAATCCCTTCTAAATCTTCCATACACCAAGGTAAGAAGATTGAATTGGTGGTTGATGCTTTGCATCTCTGTGTCAGGAGACATAAGCCAGGAGTGCCTCCTGGTCTGAACCTGACTCATTCTGAGAGGCAATGGAAAGGGACGTGTCACTTAATGAGAAACTGGGAAAGAGGCAGAGAGAGAGAGAGATATTAACCAGAAGCAGACTGAAGCAGACTTTGAAATCAACCACAAGCACCAAGGTGTTTTCTTTGTTTGTACATAAATAGCGAAGTACCACGTGGGTGTCACGGTTTACTTGAAAAATGAATGGGTAAACACTTCAGGAGAGTTGAAAGCTGGCTGGGGCAACAAGCTCTAAGGGGTTGATTGTTGTCGATTTGTTTCAATGGCAGATGATGGAAGCAAATAGGTTTTGGTTGTCAGACAAAATAAAGCGATGGTGGCCACAGGTTAGATCTTGAGAGGTTTGGAATGAACATTAGGAGAGAAGACTTTATTCAGAGGGCATTGCAGCACTGGAACAAGAACAACTATGAGGCTTCCGCCATCTGTCTCTGGTTGTGGTGATTTTTAAGACTTCTCTAGGAAAAAAAAGCAGCAAATGACCTAGTTTGATGTTGGCTGATTTATAAATGCCCCTTCAACCAATACTGCTACAATTCTATAAAACCCCCAAATTTAGGAAGTTCATAGACCTCTCATTTCAGAAGAAGGTGAGGGGGAAAACAAACTCCAGCACCAACAATTTTCTAAAAGCTTTCTTCATTCATAAGTGGTAGAAGAACTATTAGATCTTCTGTGCTTGCTGTTTTCTTCTCCACACACCATTACTTTTCCATACAGTTATAATTCTAATTATCAAATTAGTGTTTAAGTACCTCTTAAACTTTTTAATTTTTTATTTAAAAAGAATGCTTTCCTGGTGCTTTGAACTTATGTTTTGGGTCAGCTTGTCTCTTGTACTTGCCTGTAGTTCCAACTTTTACGGTGTCTGGTGTTAGTATTGCACTATAGCAATAAGCAATGTTTGCAGCTTTAATCAACTGCAGCCGAACATCTTAGTGTGTCTGAAAGTGCTTTCAGTAAAGGTGGTTAACTTCTGCATAGGTGTTCCTCTAATTATAGAGCAGCTACACAGTGTACAGCTGTACCTCAGACAGTGGTGGTTTTCCTCTTAGTTCTGCAGATCTTCCAGCTGGTGCCTAAAACACCTGCATATTTTTCTTTGCGTTGTTTCTTGTTTGTATCTGGAAGTGTTAGTTTTGGTAGTTTTATTAATGTGAATGTATTAAGAAGCCTACTTCACGCTGTGCTAGTAAATAATCACAACTTTTTTGTGCTCTCAGTGACTGTCTTTAACATCTGCTTGGATGTAGTGGTTTGCCAGTGGTTTAGACAGAACTCATGGGTCTGGATTTTTAGTAGATGCAAGCGAAGCTGAGCTTTGGGGGCACCTAAAGCAGTACAGCAAAGGGGAGCAGTGTAGGACAAGAGGATGTCAGTGTATTGTGAACAGACCTGGAATTATCAGTAACTTGGTTGTAAGTAAATGCTAGTTAGTGAAGAAGTTGGGTGTGTGTGTCTAACATGGGAGCCATGTGCTGGAGTCAAGTACAGGCCTTCCATATGCATTTGCTGTTCTTGAAGTTTAAAGCTGTCAAACACTCAAAGGATCAATACTATTAGCTGCTTTCTTCATTTCTCAAAGCAGCCAAAGTATTTGGGTTCATCTTCCTGCTTTCTTCTATAATAACTCTTCTCAAAACAGCAATGACACACCTGGGAGGCTGCAGAAGGGCTGGTGAGTGTGCCTTGTGCTGGGAAATCCATTGCAGATCCGTAACAGCACCGACATGCTTGTTGCCAGTGTTCATCTCGAGGGTTCTTCAGTCCAATTGTATTTACCTTAATTGCATGTGATTACACAGGTATCTAAGGTGGGTTTGTTTTATGTGGTTCTCTGTGGCTGTTTGTAGCTCGCTTGGCTGCCTATGGCAATACCGTATGGCGTGGGTTGCCTGAGCTTCTCTGGAGTATGTAAGCTGTATGCAGCTGTATATACTCTCTCCAGTGCTCTTCATAGTAAATATTAAAATAGATTTTATAAGACTTCAGATTTAAATCTTCCTAATGGTACTTAATAGCTAATTTATGTTTGAAAGGGAGACTCTGGGTAGGATTTATTAGCTTGACTTAATGCTTTATTGTGGAAGCTTTTGTTGAAATTTTGCAGACGCTGTAGTTATTGATATGTGAAATAATTTCAATTCATTAACAGTAATGAATAAAAAAGCACAACCCAGCAGTGTAACGATACCTAATTGTAAGAATCTAGATTATAATCTCTTATTTACAAGTAGGCATAAATGAGTTGTAGGAGTACAACTCAGATAATATGTATTCTTCTGGGTTTTGAGAAAATTTTCTGTTGTGTTGTTAAAAAAAAAAAAAATTGCTCTTCAGCAACGTATATGTAGATGTTAAGGGCAGGGTATTCCCTGCACCAATATGGTTTGTATTTTAAAGGTTGGCGTATGTTTAGTTATGCCCTAGAGGAGGCTATGTAGAAAGGCAGTACTTTACTCCTGGCCTGCGATAACTGTGGTGTTTGCATGTTGGTTTAGATGTAGGAAGGTGCTTGGCTTTCTGGCCATTAGTTTATGTAAACTACATGGATGTCTTTGCATCCAGGTGGTAAAGCTGTAATTTTAGTTACTTCACCACCATCACTAGTAGGTTGGAATTTCAGGGTGGCATGTATCACATAAAGGCAACAGGGGTAGAAGCTCCCTTGCTTTTGTGGATCCACCAGCATAAGGAGGACATGCAGAGGAGCTGTCATTTAAAAATGTAAACATAGCGGTTTAGTAAAACGCAGGTTAATGTTCAGACTGCAGACAGATTCAACAGCCTGTCTCCATTCTGACATGGACTTTACATAAAGTAAAAACCAGAGGTCTTCTAAACAACTGTGTGGTGGTTAGAGTTGTATGTAACTGCTAATTTTCACCTCACAAGTGGCGAGTAAGAATAATAATTTACTGTCTGCAAAAACTGCTTTTAGTTTCAAATAAAGTTCAGTGCTTTAGCTGAAAATACCGGTCTTTCTCTAGCTGTACAGTTAGCTTCCGTGTAGTCGTTTGGCTATTAGCCGAAGATGAGATGCCTATTAGGCTGTTTCTTGTGATGCCTGTCTCCTCCCGCGTGTACCTTTGTTCTCTGGTGATCAGGTAGACTCTGTCGGCATACCCAGTTTGTCACTCCACTCATAGGATTAGCTGTCCTGCTGCCTTTTTGCCTGGGAAGAATGATAATCTGTCAAGCACTAATTACCTATCCAGCACTGCTAGGAGGCGCAATCAGGTTCGACAGTGCTATTTACGGTAGTTTCACAATTTCTCTGAGTTTTTGCTTTCAAGTAGGTTAATGATGGTATGGTCAAGGCTGTCGTAGGGGGGTGGCATGGCAGGCTTTGTCTCAGGATGTCGGCTGTTAATCATCGTGGAGTCTTCTGGAGGGGGGAAGACAGCTATATGTTTCAATGCTACTTAAACGATGCATGCCGCTTTGAGGGCAATACCTCATGTATCTCTAGAGGAGATAATGAAGTTGCAAATTGTCTAATCATTCTAATACATGCATATTGCATCTCTGTTTGGCAAATCTGCAATCAAGCCATTGATTTGGGTTAGCTAATGCTAGCTAATCATGAGGGGATAGAATTTTAGTGGTGACTGATGGGCTCTGAGAGCAGCTTTCTGTGGGTGACAGATTGGTAAAAGCAAGATGCCATGAGAACAGTGCTGTGCTTTCCTCCTTTGCACTGTGGTGTTACTGTTAGCAGCCAGCTGGGATCATTTAAATCGGCATTACCAGAGACATTTGTCTGTGAACACGCGATGGTGACGATTCAGTGTTACTTAGCCCTAGTGCACATGTCCTGGAGAAGGGAGGGTCTGCCAGGTGCTGTTCCTTGGAGAATCCCAGGTAATCACTGTCAGCCCACTAGCCTTGTTTGGTTTATTGTCCTTAGATGATGATTAATGTAAGGACCCATGACTGGTTTAGGTAGGAAATTCCTTGGAGCAGTTGTATTACTTTGAGTAGCTTTGTTACTATGTTCTGTCTATAGATGGCCAAAGATTTGTGATACTGCATACCTGACAGCAAAGCTACGTGAGAGAATTCACTGTAACATTTTGATGATGTTTATAGCCACCCTATTTCTTAGTCTATCTGGTTTAGCATTGCTTTAAACTATTACTGCTACTTAACGTGTGTTCAGGAGGCTTGTGTCTGTCGCGATGGGCTTGGAAAGCTTTGAGTTTTACTTTAGAGAAACAATATCCATGTCCTGGAATCATCTCCCTGGAGGAATTTAGAACATGTGTGGATGTGGTGCTTTGGGATGTGGTTTAGCTGTTGGACTTGGCAGTGCCAGGTTAATGGTTGGGCTTGGTGATAAAGGTCTTTTCCAACCAAAATGATGCTCTATGAAGGTACTGACATTGAGTAGCATCATACTTGACACATCTAAACAGGCACAGTTTATGGGTCTGTCGTGCTAATCTTGGCTACTTTGCTGCTGAGGTCTTTCCCACATTTTGCATGAAAACCAAACTCATCCCCTTCTAGTTTAGCTGATCTTACTTTTGAGGCTACAGTAAGTGGGATCACCATTTGTGCACAATGACTTTTCTTTATTCTTTTTTGGGAAAGCAGCAGAGCATTAGAGGATGTCTCAGAGCTCTTGGACTGTAGGTGCTATGTCCCAAGGCCTAGAAGAGACAGCTTAAGTTGCATGGCATTTTTCACCATCTGTTACCAATGGATCTGGTTGGTGGTCCAGTACCCTTACTGATCTCAGCCGCATCAGTATACCTAAGGATGACTATTGGATTAATAGGCCTAGAGCTGGTTTGGATACTCTGGCTTTGGTCAGCAATTAAAGTCTTTATGAAGATTACTAGCAGCCAGGGAAAGCTGGCCAAGCATAGTTTTATTTCAAACATGGCTTTTAGGAGGATGCTGCCCTTAGCAAGTAGGCCAGGATCTGTGTTGTCAGCGCTCATGTGTGACTAGCTTTAAGGCTTTGTGGCTACTAGCAGCCCACACACTTCTATCACTAAACTCTAGTAAGAAAGTACAAATGCTCAAGAAAGGTAAAACCCTGCAATGCATAGTTTCTGTCATGTTACTCGGTTCTTTTTAACCGAGGATATTCAGTGGTAGACTTCAGTGCCATGAAAAAATGACAGATAAAATGTCTGTTGTCCCAATGAGTCAAATTACCCCCCCTTAATAATAGTAATTACGCTGTGCATCTGTGATGTTCTGCATGCTTAAGACTGTAGAGATATTAGCTAATTAATCTTTTCAGCACTGCTGGGCAGTTGGTATAGCTGGCACTATTATCTTCCTTAGTAAAAGGAGGAAAAATAGGAAGGTTGACTGAAGTACTCAGCCTCACAGAGCCAACTCAAACTTTAGAAGTTTATTTTGCTGTATCCCAGTGCCTTGAAGGCACAAGCCAAGAGGAGGTCTGCTGAGCAACATCGCTGCGGAGGCAGACAGTGAAAAATACTAGCTGCTGTTGCTTCTTGTTGCTGTTGCTTCTTGTTGTTGTTTTAAAACTACACTGCCTACCAAAATAGTTGGTCTTAACATGATGTTAGAGAGGACAGCTCTTGTGGCACAAGATCTGTAACAACAGCTACTGGTGGACAGAGATTCAGCTCCCAACCTTCAGCAGCACTGGTAGCATGTAACTTGGATGTGAGTTACGACAGGCTACACTGTGTCTGCCAGCTGCTCAGGAAAGAAAAGCAGCTGTTGGTAAGTGCCAACTGTGACACTGGTTTTGTATATAATTCATTCACAGAGCGAATGAACAATCAGTGTGTTGACATAGCACCTTCTATGGAAACCGTGGAGCTAAGCTTCTCATGTCAAATGTGTTGACGGCAAAAGGTGACGCTCACTGAACTCAAGGTGTTATTGCACAGTGCCCTAAGCAAGTGAATCTCTTTCAGCACTTGAGGTGGTAGATGTTTCATGGTAGTCTGCTCTTTGAACACTGTAAAGGGTCTGTAGGTTAATGCAGTTACTAACATTGCATCTTGATCATCTTATGACAAATGCACTGTGAGTTGTATGGAGCCAGTCTGGCTCTAGAAAGCGTTGGCTCTCTGGAAAGCCCCGAAGGCGAGTAAGTACCAGTCGCCTTCCTGGCATTAGTGATTATTTTTTGTGACCAGTTTTGCTGACCCAGCTCAGATATACGATGTGCCAGAAAAGCTCACGTACAGAAGGCTGATTCCCTCTAAGACAGCCCTCCTTCACTTTTCCAGTGTAAAGGTCTTGGCAAGCCACCTGGCTGTGCCTGCAACGTGCTGCAGCATGGTGGAATGAGGGAAGGCGGGTGTGCATGAAGCACATTGAAAAGGTTGTTAGTTTTGTTAGAAACAGCATCCTCCATTCTGGAGAAACAAAGCCATCTCGTTACACTTGTCTGAATGGTCTGCTGATAGTTCTGAAGTTATGAATGCTCTAATTGATAGTCTTGGATCTTTTCTTTTTTTTTTATGGTAGCAAATAAAGACATAACTAGCATCTCAGTGTCTAAGTTTTATTCCTCGGCAGCCAGCACAAAATATGCTGATGCTGTGCAGGGCTGAGCAATACCTCCCCTCTTACACTCTGAGGGTACTCAGCCTGCTTATGTCAGTGCAAAAGGAAGGAGCATGGAAGAACTTAGATGTGGGTGTCTGTCAGGCTTTGAAACATGCACTGATCCTGTCTTACTATGCTGTACCATGAGCAAACTTGTTGGGCATGGCATTGACAACAATTTTAGTCTGGGTTTTCACAGCAGTCTTAAATGCCTTTCTTCCTTCTGGTTTGTCAGCATCTCTTCATGGACTTTTCCCTTGACATCCATTTCTGACCAGTTTTGAAAAGGAGTAGAGATCTCAAACCTCACTTCCTTAATTTGAAGGAAAACTACAGCTAACTGTAGAAAGCCTACTCAAATGAGTATCACCAGTGAGAGGGGAGCCACAGTACAGGCTTAGCAGTTACTGCCTGTATTTAACTTATCTGACTATTTCTGCCACTGCTTAACCAGCAATAATTTCTGGATGTCAGAGAGACCTGAGAGTACTGGTTACATTGTAGGAGTTGAGATGTGTAGGGGAATGTACAGTGTTGCCTTAGACCAATTCATGCGCATCCGAAGGGTAGTTGATGATCCTACAGGGATCTTGGAGCAGGTCTCTGCAGTCTGGTATCCTAATTTTTCAGCACTTGGAAAACATAAACTTCTTTTTTTAGTTAATGAGTGTGAAGGGAAATTGAGTCTTGATTGAACTGCCTATTTTCATAGCTATTAACTTTGTGCTGTAGCATGTAAAGCTATCTTCAGAAGTAGTGTTACCAAAATAGCACAACCTTTAAACTGAGGCAATAAATGCTGTTTATCTGGAAAATGGTACCTTTCCCTCTTCCTTGTTTTCTGAATTATTTCTGATGAATGGTCCCTTCAGGCAGCCTGTTTGGCTCGGGAGCACTGGTCGTTATAGATTAGTAACAGCACATGGGTGAGCGCTTGGGAAATTCTTGTTCTTGTGTGTGTTGAACTGCCTGGCCCCACTCTGACACACTGCCTTTGGCTGCGGGAGTGAGCAGAGGTGCTTTCAAAGAGCTGTGAAATGGGCTTGTATTGCTAATGCTTCTTTTTGTGTCTCTTGAAACAGTTTAACAACTGACTTTTCAGGTCTTTGGCTGTTTGAAGGTTGGGAGGTTATCTGTCGTTAGGTGTGTGATGTGTAAACATGTAGTAAACTTGTTTTTCTCAGGTTCGGTGCTTCACACTTGTTGAACTCAGCGATGATTACTTGCTCCAGGAATTGGGGCCACAAGGCTGGCAGTCCTGTCTCAGGTTCACAGTCCTTCTTGAGAGGTGTTGTCTGGCAGGGTGGGACAGCCCAGCTGCCTCTGTTCCACATGTTGCCCTGGATTGTTTGTGCTCCTGTTAAGAGGACTTTTTTTTTTTCTTTTTTTTTTTCTTTTTTTTTTTTCTTGAAACCAGAGTAGGATCAAAATCACTTAGTTTGGAAGAGATCTTTAGGGTTATAGAGTTGAACCATAGACAAAACTTTGTCACTAGACCTGTCCCCAGTACTTGCTGCATACATGTGTCTTACCTAGCACTGAGAAGCTTGCTCTTCCAGCTGTCCTGTCCAGCAGAGCACCACTTCTGAAGCAGTTTGCTGGATCTGATCAGAAAAGCTGGATGCTATTTAATTTTTTTTTCTTCCCCTCCCCTGCCAGACCAGCCTTCTGTTTCCTTCTGCAGAGCAGCCAAGCCCAGAGAAGAGCTAGTGCTCCCAAATGGATGAGATTTAGGAAGTTGATTGAAATTATTAGTTAGCATTTGTTCTACTAATGATGAACATACTCCAGTTGGCTACAAACCCCCATTAAGTGGTTGAAGAAATCTGCGAAAGAAGTCGGTACATTGAATTTCATAGTGAGTGATAATATTTCAGAGGACACAGTGGCTACTGACAAGGCAACTGTTGAAAGTTTGGGTCTAGCAAGGTCTTCACGTAGGCTATGTTATAAATGACTTGGTCCCAAACAGGATTTTAAACCAAATCGAACAATTTATTAAATGAATAAAAGCAAGCAAAAGGTGCTGGGGGGCACAGGCAGCACCTGGTGTGCCGGGGGAGTCTCCGCCCCACCAAGACGCACCCCGAACAGTTCCAGTCCCTGGCTTATAGACCTTCCAGGGTTAACACAGCCCACCGGCTTAAACTGACATGCTGGAGTGCATGACAACACCCGGCCCCCCCCAACACATAACCTTATACATCTTAAGATGACATGCTGGAGTGCCGGTCAGGTCCTGTAACTTTTGTCCTGCCAATGGTCGGGCAGCTGGTTCCGCAGGTTTGAGGAGCCTCCCGCTTCTGCTGGCTGATCACCGTCCTTTCGGAGACCAGTTGTTTCGCAATGCACACAATGTGCTACATTGTGGTCCTTTAAGCGAAGATTTGCACATCCTTTATATAGTTTGTTGATGCTTCAACATACTTCGTTCAGTACATGCAAAATCTCAAATTGTCCCTCCCAGGCCCATGACCATACGAGGGTCTGTCTTTATGCACCCCCAACATTATTCCATATTCACACGAATCAGAGCGACATATATCACAGGCTATGACCCAGAGAGAAGCTTGCCGTGCCTGCTACACTGTCCTGACTTGTTGTTTTGTTGTTTACCTTTTAAAAAAGTGCCAGTGTTTATAAAATTTTCTGAGTTTGAGAAGAAACTTTGCAATGAATTGTTTTAATATCAGCTGTGGTACTTGTACTGTTTGGCAGGTCTGGCAGAACATTTTTCCTCCTTTTGATGCTGTGGTGAAATTCAAGGATCAAAGTAGGGAATAATCAAGGGCTTTGGTGAAATTCAGGAATCAAGGGCTTTGGTGAAATTCAGGAATCAAGGATTCAAGGTAGGGAATAATCAGGGTTTTCTCTTCGCTTTTGTCCAGATAAAGCTTTTTCCATGTAGCTACGCAAATAACTTGACTCTGCAAGGCAGTGATAACCAATACACCTTTTTCACCTGCGGTGAAATTTGGCTCTGTTCACGTATTGATTTAAAGTAATTTTTCTCAGCTTGTGGATTTCTTTTTTTCATCCTTTCAGTAAGTTGTTGCTAATAGCCATTTAAATTGTTTTCATATAAAAAGAGCAGGTTTTTTTCCTTGGTGTCACTTATTAGTGTGAAACAGGTAATGGGATGTGTTACTCTGGGGTTGAAAGTGGGAGTAGGAGAAAAAGAATTCTGAACACATGACATTTTTATCTAGCATGGGAGAGAATTCCCTTTCTACCAGTAATAATAGCAGTATGTGTATTGAAGGTGTATTCAAGTGGAGTGATTGTTTTAGGATTGTAGCATTTATTATTGCAGGAAAACCTTTCTCCCTTCTACTTGAAAAATTTTATGTTTAAACTGTCACCCAAAATACCCCTGTGATGGCATTGTACCAAGGATGATGGTGTAACCGCTGTGTGTTTTACCCCTTGACAGGATAGGATTTTTTTTTCTTTAAAAGGAAAGATACTTTGTGTATAAAAACCTGCCAGGATAGACAATAATGGCTTATATCCCTGAAAGCTTGTGCTTGGGGAGCGAAACACAACTTTGCCTAACTAGAGCTTACCTGAGAGAGACTAGGAATGGGCAACGCTCACTGATCCTAGACTAACAACGGGAATCTCTTTCAGTGTGTGAGTAGCACCCTTAGCCTTATGCCGAAGTGGGGAAGCAGGACATTGTTTAAGGAAGCTTTTGGTTTCTTCCTTAAGGCAATGTTTGCTTCATGTAGCTGGTGTAGGTGAAGCTAGAGCACTGCTTTCCTTCGCTTTGTAGCCCAGGATTCTTGTGGAGAGTTAGGAGTCGTGCTCCAACTCTTATTAATATGTTGAGTAATTCATGTTGGATGGCAACTTAAAAATGTGGCAGCTTGTTTGCAAAGGCACACCCCTTTCTTCAGGCTGGGGTGCTTTCTGTGTTTTTGTGTAAGTACAGAGGGAATGGCAGTGTGTCTCTGGGGGTAAGGCAAGGCAGCTTTTCACCTTCCCACAGACTGCATCTCCCAGTCATGACAAAACCATCAGAACTGGAGGCAGGGTTCACAAAGTTACTGACTTTGTTTATTTTTTCCAGTTTAATAATTAAGCAAACGCCTGTTGGTGCAGCTCTGATGCTGCAGTGGGGGGAAAAAGCCTGGCTGTGCAGTGTGTGAAGCCACTTATGAGCCCTCCCAACTTCATTTGTTGCCAGCTCTGCTGACAGGTCTGGGACAGCTCTGTCCCTGGGGAGCGAGGGGAAGGCGAAGCAGTGTAGCCATGACTTTTCCAGTAGGGAACGTGTTGGACACTCATGCAATGTGCTGTCGTAGCCAGGTGTAAATACGCTGCTCTTGTTTCTCTGCAATCACTCAGGTCTGCAGTGACATTATGATAGGCCGCTGGACCAAGCGTGTTTCATTTTCTTTATCTTTCCAAGCCATCCAAAATCAATTTCTCCTTTCATGTTAATTAGGCAAAAGATAGATTCTTTGTAAACAAAGCCAGTTTATGAATAATGTGTTTATGTGGTGTTCTCATGTGCTAATCAGCTATGAATGTGAAGGAAGGTTTTTAGTCTGTGATTTTAAGAGAAAGGCTAAGCCTTTCCTTCAGATCAAATGTTCTGTGAGCAACTTTTAGATCTTGTACTGGACATCCATGCTGCAGGTCAGAATTCACAATTATCTATGAAGCTGGCATGGTGGCAGTCTGTGTTGGAGATGTTTTCTTACCAATTTCATCTAATAGCATGTTCCATGAAGCCAAAAGTTGTCAGCTAAGTTGGGATGACATGTACTGATGTATTTCATTGATGTCCTTCTAAAAGTTAGGGAAAATTGCTTGTGTTTTTCCCTCTTGTTGACAAGAGCGACAGAGCTTAGGCGGCTTCTTGAGGATGGTCTGTTTGAGTTGCTGCTTTAAATGATTGCCTTTGCGAAACCAAAACATGGGTTCTGTGCAGTATTATCAGCACTGCAGCTGCTTTTGGACTCTGCAGCTAAACTCTTTGTAAAGTTGAGGTGCCCTTTGACAGAGCTGCGTTGTGGTGTGCACACTAAAAAGCCTGGAGGAATTTTTGTGTGTCTATGGCCTGTGTGTCTGCTGTGTTCTTGGCCAACACTGTAAGTCTTGAAAGTATTAACTGACATCCCTTTGGTGCATTGTCTTTTAGATCTACCCAGTTAAAATACAGATGTAATAAGTAACTTGTTTGCCAAATAACAAGGAGAGACAGATTCCTTGTCGGCATGGAGATCTGGGGAGCAGTGACATGCAAAACGGATGAGATGGAGAATAGTGAGAGATGCTAGGAGTCCAGGCTACGGTGCAGCATGAGCGATGGTGAATGAACAGACCATGCTTTATGTTGGGTATTGAGCAAGGCATGTTGAGGCGCTCTGATCGCTGCTTTTGTTCGTTACTATACTGACTGAACTCTTGCCCTTCTCAGAAAAAATATTGAGGCAATCTACAGACGTAATTTAAGAATATTTTTTGGGCAGAATACTACTTGAATACTTTGGAGTGCTGAGGATAACTATGTATTGTAAAAAGAACGTGGGTGGGTTTTGTGTTTTAATTGTGATGATTCAATGACAAACTGCTGTTAAAATTGAAGACCTAAGATGCAGGTGAGCTGACACACACAGCATGATGCTGTGAGGTGTTACCTTGTTACTTATTTGGACTGATCATCTCAAAGACCTGAAGAGTCATTTGAGCATGTTCTCTCTGGTTTTGATGTGGCTCCGCGTGAGCGACACTTCCTTGCTGTGTGAGCCTGCTTAGTGCATGAGACGCTTGCAGAGCTGGTTGGCAAAGTTTTTTAGTGGGTAACATTGCTCATCCGCTCATGGCCACTGAAGAATTGAACTGTAAGGTGAGTGCTGTTTCCCTGAGTTAATAACATGGGGAAAAGGGAGGGAATACCAGGCTCAGAGGGTCGTGATCAGTGGAGTAGAATCTGAATAGAGGCCTGTGACTAGCGGTGTTCCCCAGGGCTCGGTGTTGGGTCCAGTCCTGTTTAATATCTTCACTGACGACCTTGCTGAGGGAACAGCATCCACCCTCAGCAAGTGCCAATGATCCCAAGCTGGGAGGGGTGGCTGACACGCAGGACACTGCGCTGCCATCCAGAGAGACCTGGACAGGCTGGAGAGCTGGGCAGGGAGGAACCTAATGAAATTCAACAAGAGCAAGTGTAGAGTCTGGCACCTGGGGAGGAATAACCGTCTGTATCAGTACAGGCTGGGAGATGACCTGCTGGAGAAGAGCTCAGTGGAGAAGGACCTGGGGGTCCTGGTTGATGACAGGTTGGCTATGAGCCAGCAGTGTGCACTGGTGGCTGAGACAGCCAATGGGATCATAGGATGCATCAGGAAGAGTGTGTCCAGCAGGTCGAAGGAGGTGATCCTCCCCCTCTACTCTGCCTTGGTCAGGCCCCACCTGGAGTGTTGTGTCCAGTTCTGGGCTCCCTGGTATAAAAAAGACAGGGATCTCCTGGAGAGAGTCCAGAGAAGGGCTACGAAGATGATTAGGGGCATGGAACATCTCCTGTATGAGGACAGGCTGAGTGAACTGGGACTGTTTAGTTTGGAGAAAAGAAGACTTAGGGGGGACCTAATTAGTATTTATAAATATCTTAGACATGGGACGCAGGGGGAATTGGCCAGCTCCTTTTCAGTGGTCTGTGGGGACAGGACAAGGGGCAATGGCTGCAAGTTGGAGCACAGGAAGTTCTGCACCAACATGTGGAAGAACTTTTTCACAGTGAGGGTGACAGAGCACTGGAATAGGCTGCCCAGGGAGGTGGTGGAGTCTCCTTCTCTGGAGATATTCAAGTCTCATCTGGACGCCGACCTGTGCAATCTGAGCTGGGGAGCTGCTTTGGCAGGGGGGTTGGACCCGATGATCTCTCGAAGTCCCTTCCAACCCCTACAATTCTGTGATTCTGTGAATTGTGCCTGCCTTTGTGTGGAGCACAGTGGCTGATGGGCTGCACTGGCACGCCTTTTCCGTGCTCAGACACGGGCTAGGATGTTTTTATGCAAAAGCTGACTTGATGTACGCTACTTCATATAATCTTCTCAGTGACTCTGAGACCTGCCAACAAAGCTGTTGAGTAAATCCTAGATTTTTCAGTACTTGAAATACATCAGAAAACTGTTCTTTATCATAAAAGACTTTCTTTTCTTTTTTGCCCCATTTGTCTCTTCCTTAAGCTGTTCTTACCATTTTAGGAAGATAACAGTCCGTCCTTTCTGTTAGCAGAACTGGATTTTCTGGATTACATTGGTTTCCATTACTACTTCATGTACTTCCCAGAGAATCTCCCTGCATTTCTTGCAAGCTCTCCATGCATGATATAGTTTCAAATGATTTGAAATAAGGAGCTATTGGCAAAGCTAGCAGGAGGCTTTTTTATGCTGCTTCTATGGAGTGGTGTAGAGACTGCACCTGGCCAAATTTTGCTGCAGTGACGTTAAGTGTTTTTAGGATTTTCCAACTCTGAATTCAAAATATCTCTTGCTGAAAGATTTACAGGCTTTTTAGGAACACTCGTTACCTGGAGCACAGCTCTTTTGACTGCCTTGAAAAGCAAGTAATGATGAAGCCGGTGTGCTTGCTTCTCTAATGCTGGGATTAGAATATTACCATGAAATTCTGTTCTTTAAAAGCAGATGGCAGAGACATTCGCTACCATGAAAACACAAGGAAAGAATTAATGCTTAATAAAAATGTTTTTCTTCTGCTGATAGTGAAGTTCAAAGTTTCTATCAAATACCCAGAAATGGGAGAAAAAAACCATTTAGGTCCCCAGTAAAATGTAGTTGCTCTGATTTAATGTCTTTTCTTCCGTAAGGAGATTCATGTAATTTTTTTCCATTTTCTTTCTTCATCTGTAAATCCTGGTTTGTGTTATTCTTTACTCAGTGGCATTGCATTTGGGTTTCTTTTTTGGTGCATCGAAGTGTGAGGGTTCTGTTCTTAGTTTTTGCAAGCTGGCTTTGTGTGTGTTGGAGATATGAGCAGTGCAGCTTGCGGAGGTTTTTCATCTACAAGTTCTGTATTTGTAAATTGAGGTGGGAAATATTAGCCTGCCTATCACATCAGGTTGGAGTTGTTACAGTGACTTCGTTCTGACGTAACTTCACAGACCCTATGACAATGTTTTCCTGCAGTACAAGCCCCTCTGAGGAGAGAGCAGTCATTTTACAGCCCTTGTGAATTCTGTGGGGAGATCTGGAGGTGGGTGCTAGCCCCAGAGTTGATGCCAACTTAAGATGCTGCTAACAGGGTTGTGCACGTGAGCAGCAGCCATTCCATAAAGTGGTGCCAGATCCTCAAAAGAAATATGAACAATGAGTATGATCCTGTTTTTTGCAAAATACTTTGTTCTTGTTGCTTTGTCCTTGAGCCGTGTGATTCTAGGTCTCCGCGCTGGATTTGCGTTCTTCCCTTGCTCACATGTTAATGCGATGACTTAACTGACTAAAGTTTCATGCCTCACAGATGTACCTGGACATTTTCCCAGAGCTTACATCAGTGCTGAAGTGGTCTTTAGCAAGACTTTCCTCGATGGCTGCTCTGAGCAGGATTTAACCAGAGCCCATTGCCTCTGAGTGTTTTATCACCTCATCTGTCTGCCTGCTGGAGTCTCATCTTGACATGAAGAAGGCTCAGGCTGCTGCTCTAAGGTCTTTTAGTGCATCTGTTGTCAGAGAGGTATCTCTGAGATTCCCCCCTTGTCTCCCAGCAGCAATTCAGAGCTTTCTTTTTCCTCTAGAAGGTCATTGCTATGTGCTTGAAACTGGTTTGTTATGTATTGGTGTTGGGCTCGTGCTTCTGGAGGAAGCGTGGTCTCCAGGGGAGCTTCTGATGTGTCGTATATTCATATCTAGTCAGGGTGTGTATTATTAGCAGATACCCCAGGCACGAGCAACTGTGTAGGATGGTGTCTAAATAGCCCTCCTTTTTTGCTAATAAATAAAAACTAGACAAAAATTACCTATATTACTCAACTGTGCTTTCAATGTGAAGGGTCTTTTCCCTACATTGTGCTTTCTGATCACCCCTTTAGCTGCCCACAGTACCATCGGGTGTTGAATGGCCTGACAGTATGTGTCTCTAGTTTGACAGCCCCAGGAGGAGCTATTCTCCATCTCGAGAGACCATCTAACTTCAACAGCCGGCGAGCCTGATGGCCCAGCACTGCTGTGTCTGGTAGTAACTAATTAATGTCATTAGTGGGGGGGCGAGGGGGGGGAAGAAACAACAACAATTTGTTAATGCTCCGCAGTGATAAGGAGACTGCAGTCACACCATATTGTGTACTGAATCCCGTCTTAAAAATAGACGGGAGAGAAAAGAGCCAGAAGCAGCTTACAGCTGGTTGTAATCAAACAGTCTAGACAAGGTGCCTACATTGGAAAGGGGAAATAATATAGTAATTAAGTATTGTTAGCCAAGTGAACATGTCCCCACTATTACATCTGTGAGTTGATTGATCTCTTCAGTAATCTAGTGAGTACACCAGTTTCTCCTCTGTTTTTGTTCTCTTATTACCTACATCCATTTTGTGTCTCCTTATTACCTGCTGTTGCGTGTTTATTCCTCCATCTCTAGCACTTTGCTGCTGAAACAGCTGAAAACAAGCCTTTGCCATGACCAAGGGTGTTTTCCTTGCTTGAAGTCCCATGTGCTAGAAAGATAGCTTAGGAGGAGCCCTCAGATTTACTGTGGGACTGGAAGTCGTCCTCCAGCAGAAACCCTGTCAGGAGGGTGCAAGGTGCAAAGCTCGTGGAGTACTGTGTGCACAGCCCCCCAGGAAGGCATTACGTGTTGAGAGCTCCTTTTCCACATTGGAAGGGCAGCTCAAGTGTCTGTAGGTTGTGGTGCTGTTAAAGTGAAGTCCTGTAAGGTCCTATTTAGCCCATAATGCGCTGTCTCTGGAAAGGATGCTTTTGGTCTGTTCTGATTTCATTTTGTTTGAAAAGAATAATTAGTGTCTGTAGTGAACTATTGTCCCAAGTATAGGAATAAATTATGAAATAAATACAACTTGTGGTTATTATGTTGTTGTTCTGCATGTTCCTTATTTACCAATTATATTTTACCTCTAGGGTAATCAACTCTAAATATCCACTAATAATCTGAACATCAAATGGTACTTATCCTGGAAGTACACCCGAGTAATCTATGCACATACATTAGGAGTATGCCAGAGTGTTTACTTGGATTTTAATGCGCTGTTCTGTATAATTTCCACATAGATTAGATACTGCAGGAAGTTTGCATGTATTTTTCCCCTAAAAGCTACATTTGATAATAACGGGTAGTATTTATAGCAGTTGTGGTGAATTAGAAAACTGATTGGGTGAACTACTTGATTGCTGCTCATTTAGCAGTTATGCTCCTGCCAAATCTCTTGGTGAAATTTTGCATGGAAGTTTGTGTGTGGAAATCCGCCCGCTCCAGGCGGGAGCATCTGAGGACAATAGGCATTGCCTGGGCGGTACGGGAGGCCAAGTACCGCTTGCAGCATGTGCGTCTCTCGGACTATTTGTTTGTGAACAAATGAATCGGTGGCCTCGTGTGCTTGAAATAATCGTGTGTTTTTAAGTGTGCAAGCACTGGAAAGTGTCCCAGGAGCAGATGTACGCTCCTGTGAGTGCCTTCTGGAGCCTAGAGATCAATGTGTTTAAGATCCTGCAGTGTCTACAGATGCTCCTCTTCTTCTGCTCCCCTTGTGCCAGTAGCAAGAGGCGTTCTATCTGTTGTCCCAAGGTGTGGCCACGGGGCTTGCATTTCTCTGCATGCTATTCAGTATCTGATCACCTTGTATAGCATCTGTAAATGAACAGGGGTGCTTCAAGATCTTGAACAAAAGAAGCAGCTATGTCTCCTGATCTCTGTATTGGGGTTAAGGGCTTTGGTCCACGTGACCGACTGGTTTGGAAGATACTCTTCACAAGGGAAAGGACATTAAAATTGTCATTGCTGTGATGTCTGATACTCTTCCTGTCCCACAAGTGTTACAGGATGTGCTGGGGCTATTTCTGAGCACAATATAAATTTGTAATGTATTAAAAAATTCACAAGAAAATAAATGTGTGTTCACCTGGAGGGAATATGTAGTTTATCAAGTGCCACGTGGGAGTATTTCTGTTACATAAAGCTGATCAGAATTGAGTTTATTCTGATGTGTCTAGCTCAGCATAGTGTTCTCTTACATGCTGAGCATGTTGCGCGTTCCCATGTGTTGTGTAGAAAGAACATCAATTTTTTAATATTAAGCAAATGTGCTTTTCCTCTTGTTTTTACTGATGTACCAAATAATATAAGTAATGGCTTTCTTTAAAACTAGATCAACTATTTTTGTAAATAAAGTGCAGTAGCACAAAGAACAAATTCCTGGCTGTATGGACACTGCATGTAAACATGTGTAAGTAGACAACTACATCAGGGTGATGGTGGGCTTCCATTGCTGCAGTGGCAGTGCAATCAGTGTGCAGATGAATCTGACACGCTTTCTTTCTCTTAGTTGTAGAACATGGAGAGGAGAAAAAGAACAAAAATAATCTCCAGTGTTTTTTTCCTGGGATTATTGCATCAGTGATCTTTTAGTTCTGCATCTCTCTCTCTTTCCTTCTGCATATCTGTTAGGAATTGTTTGTTGGTTGCTTTTCTGCTGCACTGATGGCTTTATTTGCCAAGCTAGAGACAGCTTATGACTGTGGGTGGTGAGGTCGTCCCCACTGCTGCCTTTCCTGTAGCCCTGTGGAGTCAGCTGTGTGGTACCGAGAACCTTGCACTGCTCATGGTTTTGGCCTCCCCATGAGGAAAGCTTTCGTGGGTAAGGACTGCCTGGCCTTGCCTATGCCAACAATTGCACTGAAGCTGCAGGTGATCTTGGGAGTATTTCTATAAAAGGGAAGGGAATCACAGAATTGTAGGGGTTGGAAGGGACCTTGAGAGATCATCGGGTCCAACCCCCGGACAAAGCAGGTTCCTTAGGACATATCACACAGGTAGGCATCCAGACATGTCTTTAATATATCTAGAATACATGCATGGAGTTCATATCTGCCCAAAAAAGGATCTTCAGTGTATTTCTTGGTCCAGGAGAAAGGTCATCTGTATTTGCATCTGACACAGCGTACGCTGCTCTGTCTCAGGCCCTTCCTGTGTAGGGTGTAGGTGCCTTTCAGGTGCAGTGCAATTAATCTCAGCTCCTTATATAGGTGATTAATAATTCTAGATGTGTCAAAACTGGGCTGGTGTTGGTATGCCTGCCATGTGAACAGAGTGGGTGTGGTGGCAAGTGGCATGTCCTAGGCAGCTGGCTTGGGAGACATGCAGGAGGTAGCCTGATGAACTACTTGGGCGCATTGTATTTCATACGAGAAGGAGCGAGTGTGTGTGTTCCTGTGTGTAAAGTAATCCTGCGAAGCAGAAGGTAGATGAGCTGCCTGGGTGCCTACGTTGGCCCTCGAGAGAAGTGTGATGTGAAGGGATAACCTCATGTAATGTGTCATTCTCCACTTCACTGTTAGAAGTTATTACTTTTTCACATTATGCCAAACTGGCACTAAATCTGATAATTTTTTGGAATTCGGATCCTCCATGAGTTCTGAGAAGAAAAAGGAAATGTTTGTTACTATTTAACGAAACTTTGTTAAGAAAGAATGCTTAATAGTGTCCAGAAATTTGGGACTGTGAGGAAGGAGAGGATGAGAAGTATATGTACTTTTATATACTTTTATTTTTAGATTATATTTATGGTTTCGTGTTAATAATCCAAATAATAGCATGCAGCACAGGTTCTCTTCCATGCACTGTGTTAATCCGCAGCCCTGCGGAGGTGGCTGGCTGTCACAGTCACCAGGGCTGATAGCATCCTCAGGAAGCACTGTAGTGCCATACAGATGTCTTTTTTCCCCTCCCCCATTGCAGCAGCAGCAGCAAATCATCCTTTTGGGTTCCTTGGCTCTATCTGATGTTGATCACAGGAAGCCTGCAAAGCAGTGACATCTCTGGTTAGCATCAGTGATCGTAGCTCAACGTTGCAAGGGGGACCGGTTGCTTGCTGAGTAACTAATTATCTAGCATTTGCTCTGGGAAGGCTATCCAAGCCTCCAGTGCAGTTTTAGGATCTGGTTCTTAATTGAGTAATGAGTTGGTGTGTAATTCCTACTTATTTTTGTGTCCAAAGAAAAAGGATAAAAGATTAAAAATGAGCCAATGTGGTCAGTTGTTTGGTTTTTAATGAAAAAAGGTGTAAAAGGTTCTTTCTTTGGTAGCTATTTTCAGGATATTGATTGACGTATGTGATTCCCTTGTAACAGAAGAAGGCTGATTAGCAAGTATGTTGTCTTAAAAAGATGGTGAAAAAAACCTATTGATAGTTGTTTGACTGTAGATGGATTCAGTTGTAAGAATGAAGGCAGAGCGATAACTCACCCTTCTCATTATTTGCTATATATACCAAACTGACATAATACTAAGCAGCACATAAAGCAAATGCAAGGGTAAATTTATGCTTTTGTCCAGAGCACTGCAGAATTAGCAGCTGACAGCTTTTGTTGTTAAGTCCTGGATTAGTGAAAAGGCCACGCAATAAGAATTGCAGGAAGGAAAACCAACATGAAGTGATACTGAGGAAAGCGTGTGCTCATGTGGAGATGCCCTGTAATACCCGTTATGTTCATGTAGGACCTGGGGGAGTGAAGGGTTGTGGGAATGACACAGTCATGTCGAAGAGAACAATAAATAAAATACCCGTTTAAAAATGCTGTCATGGTTTTCATAAAAGCAATGTGGCACAGTGGTTAATGGAATTTTTTTTTTAATAATACATTATGGCTCCATCATATTGGTACCAGTTCCTGTAACTTTTTGCAGGATCCACAGTACAACTGAAAAACAGGGTTACATCATATTCCTACATGTGTTTAATATATCTGTGTCTCAGCATTCTGAAATGGCTTGGTTTTGTGGTTTCTTTTAGCCTGGAAACTTTAATTTTTGTTAGCACTTCATAAATCTGTCCTGGACAGCAGCAGGATCTAGTGCTGTCTGTTAGTCAGACTCAGTGTTTCTCTTACCATCAGTTAACGAGGAGATAATAAGGTTAAAATAAACTCTGCCTTGTACTGGTAAGGTAACAGGGAGATGGTTATGTCAAAATAGCTCTGCTGGTTCTTGCTTCCACAGTGAAGCCATTATATCGCCGCTAATGTGGTGTGTGTCTGTGTGCGTGCAGAAGGGCCCAGTGTTCTCCATGTGTCTCTGGTTACTGGAGCCGAGGGATACACGTGAGTCTAGCAGGTTACCTGTCAAGTTGCATGTAATAATTCCTGAGCGGCAGGTTGACCTGAAGGAAGAGGTTTTGAGGGCAAATGCCTGAAATTTCCTGGACATATTGCATTTCAGAGACCAAAGAGAATCCGTTGAAAAATCTGTGCTTCTAAAAAGTCAATAATCACTTCAGTAATCCAGACTTTCCAAGATCTTCTCTGCCCTTCTCTGGACATGCTTCAGGGCCTTGATGTCCTTCCTGTAGTGAGGGTACCAAAACTGGACGCGGTATTTGAGGTGCCAATGACTACATAGCTGACTTGTGTGTCGTTGTGCTTTCAGCACATGCTTGGGGAATCTGCTACTGAGTTTTACAGGAGCTATATCTCCACGGAGGGCTTGGGTGCCATCTGACCTGGATGAAGGCTTAAATAAGGGATTTTTTTTCGCTGTTATGCCCATATGCAGAGATGTGTTTTAGGTCAACAGGAGGGACTTGAACTACAGCAAAATATAGAGAATGGTGTGAGTGGCTTTCTGCTAACCAGTTCCTATATGTGGAGTGAATCCCTGTGTGTATTGTATTCAAAACAACAACCAAAAAAATCCCCAGCAAAACACTGCAGACAAACAATGCTATAGTGTGAGCATAAGCAACATGTTTTGGCTGCCAGCATACATCAGACTGCTTTTGCTGGCGTGCCAGATGCCCATGATGGGGACAGTGTGTGAATGTCACTTTGAAGCACATAACCAAAATAAAACTTATTATTCTTTAAGCTTGGAACTGCCAAATAAATTTTTATATTCATTTCATGAGAAGTCTGCCAAAAAACCCAGAAAGGCAGCTGTGGCCAGTAGCACACAGCGGTACTCTACAGCAAGAGATTTATTTACTTAAAACTTGCTTCAGAGTAGATTTAGTGCCAGTTCTTACAAAGTCATATCATTTTTGTGTAGCCTACCCCTTTAGAAAGTATTTTTTTCGGAGAGGGCTGTCTTCACTTCTTACACAGGTCACTGCCTGCAGTGTGTCACATCTGGGAAACAGATGCAGGGATTGGGTGCATTCCCAAGTGGAAGTGACTGATGCTTCACAACCGTCCCAGGAAACCTGAAGTTCTCTGCCTTCTGAGGAAGGCCAATGCTGATAAATGCAGGTGTGAAGATCAAGGATTCAAGTTGAACGATGGGATTGGTTGGTTTCTTCATTGCTCCCCTGAGATGCCTCATTTGCTGCTGTCCACCAACTCTTAAATAGCCACTGGTTATACCTGGCCTCTCCAGACCTCAGTTTTGTTCTGTTTCCATGCAATGCTATTCCCAAAGATGATGAGTTTTGTGTGCAGCCTGCTGCATTCACCTTGCTCCCAGCTGGTCCTGGAAGCTGTTCTAAGGAATACAGAAGTGGAATTGAAGGCTGACCATCCTGTATCTTATGTATCTACATTCCTGATTTGTCAACTCTCTCCTTGCCTGATCATGTTTCTTGTCTTACAGTTTATAGCAGTCATCCCACACATCTGCTGAGGTCTTCTGCTGGAAACTAAAATGGAAAAGACCTCCAAGCTTCATTTATCTCTAAGCATTGACTCTGTGCTTTCTTATATTAACATTCACAGGATCCTTCCTTGGAACATGTTGGTTTGGGGCAGAGCCCCACAAGAGCTGCAGAGGGGTAGGGATGTCCAGGCTCTTGAGGATTTGCTGTTTGGATATATATGGGAGTACAATTTTCTGTCGCTTCTTGTCCTTCCTGGCTCTAATCTCTGCAACCTTCTGACTTTTGATAGAGCTAAAACTGCAATGCAAATAATTGTAGGGCCAAGGTCTGCTGTTATCAAGCTGAAAATGGGATTCTAGTGCAGCGGAGGGTTTGTGAGTGGAAAGGCCAAGTGGCTGCTGCCTCTTCCATTGCTGCCTCGCTCCGATGGCTGACACATAGTGCCTGCAAGCAGGTTTGGCAAATAGGGCTTGTAGCTGTTTTTTGCACGAAGGGTGATAACCACTGGAATGAGTGAGCTTGGGGGCTTCCTTGAGGATCTGGCAGTGTAGTTAAAGGTGAAGAGTGGCTGAGCTCCTCTCATGGCGTTTAAAAGTAATTAAAAGTTACTAAGCAGCATTTTTTTTTCCTTGGGCTCTGTTCATTTTTGGCTGAGAGCATCCTGAGCATTTCTCTGGCAGAGCCACAGCTGTTGTGAGCTTCTGATCCTGGCATGTCCTGGCATGGTACCCACAGTACAGCACGCTGCTGCGGACAGGCTGGCCGCATTACCTGGGAGCTTATCCAGTGCTGGCCTGCATCAGAGAGCATTGCATCTTCAGCAGTAGTTTGGGAGGAGATGACCTGCCTTGGATTTTCTTGTTTGTTTTTTTTTTCATTATTCCTGTCCCCCTCCGAGAAGTTCAATCTGCAGCAAATCATCTTTGACCATGGCTTAGACAGTAAAGCCACTTGTCACTGCTGTTGTGATTTCCTCTTGAGAATCAGGAGACCACAAGATAATTTCTACAGCTTAACGGAAATGATGCGTTGTGCTTATCCATCCTGTTGAGTTACCTGGCTTGGATTGATGTTACTTAAAGCTGCTGCTACAAAATAATTTGAGGCTTCCTGCTACATATGTTCATTTTGTTTTGATTTGAATACTGTGTTCTGGGCAGGTTTGACCTCCGGATGGGATTTAAATTACAGGATTTAAAACTGTTCAGGGAGCCTGTGCCAAAAAGTTACTCTCATTGTAGAAAACTAAAACTCTGCATTTTAAATTGCCCAGTAATTAAGGCAGTGCAATCCAGTTATCACGTCTGATACTACTACACAAGCTGCCTGTATATGCGATTGCAGGTTATGTTGATGCTAGGTGAAGCTAGAAATGAACTTTGAAAGGAAGAGCCTGTACTTGGAGTGAAATGTTACATTAAAGAACACTAATAGGGAATTTACGTTCTGGGACTGGCTATCTTGTGTATTGAAACGTAGACTGTAGCTGCCAGTGAGAGCTTTGAAGCATTTTCAGGTAAGAATATTCTCACCAGTGTTGCAAGGTCACTATTTTGTTGTAGAATCCTTTTTATTTGCCCTAATGTAAAATTATCTTGATTGATATAAAGTAATTGAATTGAGATCATCTTAATAAGGTAGAAGTTGCATCTATTGCCTGGGATGTAATTCAAGCACTTCTCAATCTGTTTGCCAGTGTAAGACATGGACTCATTCCCCTATGGCACTCTCCCTATTAACCCAGCAAAAGCCACGTTAAACCTGTGCTGCCTGCTGTGGTTTCCAGTGTTTGCCAATGTGAGTGTGATTGATGTTCCTGTCCCTGTCTGTCTCTAATGGTTGTAGTATACGATTTCCGGTGGTATCTTTTTGAGAGATAATACACTTAGCCTGCTAAAAGGGTTGAAAGTTAAATGATTGAGTTCCAACAGTTGTATTTTTGTCTGAAAAAATCATACTGTGCCAGGTTCTTACATCCTTTAGTACTCGATAAGTCAATAGGACAGCTGTGGAATAAAATGATTTTTAATGAGAAATGATGACAGAATCTGGCAAAGAAATAATGGTGAGTTAATCAGGAAAGTTCTGCATTTTTGTAACAGCCTGTCCAATGGTGTTGTAGTCAAATGGTTTGAAATAGTGTTCAGAGCAAGGCAATAATACTTCTGTATGTAGATATAGCCTTAATTGAAAGAAAACCTCAACCCTCTGATCCCTGTTCGTAGTTGATTGTGTGGCAGAATGCCTTTATGGAGGAGCTTCTCCTTTGGCCATGAGATGCCAATTCTTTGAGGTGATGTGGTGTTTTGGTAGAGTTGTTGTCCAGAGTGGGGTTTGCCGCTGGGCACTCTGACGAGCACCCTTAGTGTGTGAGTATATAACTAAGGTGGTGGCCAGGAAGCCGCTTACTCTGTGCTCTAGAAAGGCAGTGAGGAGAAGGCGAGGCAGCAAAGATGCAAAATGAAAAATACCTGCCTGCTTCCCTAATGACTTCGGGAAATCAGCAACTGCCTGTTTTAAGCGAAGAGATGAGAGAGAAATGAGAGTCTCTTTTGATACCAGACCCGTCATTACTATGGATTATTTCTTTCTGTAGGCATGCGTAGGCAACTCAGAGAGAATAGTGGGAGATGAGACACACAGATAACATACTATCAAGTTCATGTATACAATTGTAACATTATACAGTAGTAAAAAAACTGCAGCTATGAGCAAGATGTTATCAGACTTTTTTGTGAAACAAGAATAGTGAAACACCCCCATCCCACCTCCCAACTTCCTGCTGAATCTTCTTGCATTGAGATCAAAGGATGATCAGTTTTCTATAGGTAAAATGGTACAGTATCCCACATGCTTCTTTTTCATACCAGCCATTTAAGAGAAAATTAAACTTGTCAGGGCTCTACTGGAGTTAAGAAAACCAATGTCCATCTGCTTAAGCCGTCACAAGCCAATTAATAAATAAACCTTGTAGACCAATTAAATGTGTATTAACTGAAGGAAAGGTAGAGCTCTTGTATCACAGATATGCCCAGGGAGGTGGTGGAGTCTCCTTCTCTGGAGATATTCAAGTCTCGTCTGGACGCCTATCTATGTAATATGAGATAGGGAGCTGCTTTGGCAGGGGGGTTGGACCCCATGATCTCTCGAGGTCCCTTCCAACCCCTACGATTCTGTGATATCTTGGATGTATCAGGGTAAGAAATGTAATGCTTGTGTTTCCAGTAGTAGTATTGGAAGAAGTCCTTGAGATAGTAAAGAGTTTGGCTGACTGGGTAGGAAGTACCAAGGTCTTTCCTCCAAGTGCTAATAGGTGCTTGCAAGAGCAGGGTGTTGGATGTCAGGTGTGTGTTGGACTGTGAGGGATGGAAAGGACCACAACGACTTACTGACTTTCTGCTTTTGCTGGGCAAGCATGGCAAATAATTATTTTCTCTAGAAAAGCAGAAGCTGTGTGTCGAATGCACTCAAAGCTGCTGAAAACACTTCTGCTCCCAGAACTTGACAATGTGAAATGCAATGGATGGGATGGGATTTCTTCTAGCCCCAAAGAGAGCATACGCCCAGGGATATCCAGTGGGAGGAATGATGCCTTAAAGGGAACATTCCTGTAAGGAGAGTTATCTCTGTTAAATCTGTAGTGGTGGGGACGGGAATGTTGTGTTGGGAAAACCCATTTGGTGGCAGAGACCGGAGGAGAAACTCCAAGGTGCCACTCGCCCTCTTGGGTGTCTCTATTTCTCTGTCACTTAGGGGGATCCCTGGCAGCGGTGCTGATCCCGCTGTGCTGCTCCAGTCCTTGACTTAGGCTGTTCCTTTAATGCCCCAATGTACTTTGGTAGAACAGCTGCATGACTCCATGCATATTCACAGCAACGTTAATTTATCAAGTGGCAGTGAGACAGATAACTCTTGGGGGGAAAGCTGTGTAGCAGCCACGCATCTGTCCATTGCCACTAATGCCATCCTGCTGGAAGATAAGGTACCAAGAGAATCAGCTAAATGTCTTTGGAGTGATAACTAATGCTTACGTTCAGTGCTCTGGCTGCATGTTATGGATATTCTGCACATTAGCTATACCTTTTCCCTTTGGATTTGCTGTTTATGAAAGCTATACATATTACAGATAGAGTAGCTTGTAGCGTACTGGTTGGCTTAAGTAAGAAATGGTGCAGTGGTATCCACAAGAACCTTTCAGTGTGAGCTAAAGAATTGAAGTTGCAGTGGGGAGTCAGTACTAAGAGTGCTGTGTTAAGTACCCAAGAAATGTGTTTAACCAGAACTAATTTGGCTGTTACAGATTACTTTGTTATGATTAAAAATGAAGTAAGAATGTGTATGAGAAGGAGCCTGAGCACTGGGTAGGGTATGGCAGTGTTCTGCAGGGAATGGGCAATGTGAGGTGAAGTTGAGCCTGGAGAACATCAGTGTCTGTAGCTGATCAAAGTGTTCATAGTGGGTACTGAACTCAAATGCAAGACATACGTGATGTATTAAAGTGCTGTTCTGTGGTCATAGATCTGTGTTGTGTTTCAGCATGTGATGGGCTGTCATCCTTGCACAGTTCTGTCTCTGTTTAGCTAGCTTGCTGAAGAGTTTAAAACCAGGCTCCTGCAGCTTTTTTTCCCTTTTGCGATGCTTGGCTAGCTCACAGTGCTCCTCTATTACTCAGTTTTTCCCAAATTAATTTATGAGGAGTCAAAAAAAATAGTTCCCATATTGATGCTTATTTCTTCACTCTGTTTTCTGCTTATTCCTTACTCTCTCCTCTGTCATCTCACGGCAGTCAGGACTGAGAAGAATGTGTTTGCCTTTCCAGTTTCTTCTTTGTTCTTGGTACTCAGCCAGATTTCTCCCAAAAAGCTTGGTAGCATTTTTTTAATACATATTGTCACAGAATCATAGGGGTTGGAAGGGACCTCAAGAGATCATCGGGTCCAACTCCCCTGCCAAAGCAGCTCCCTAGCTCTTATTGCACAGATAGGAGTCCTGAAGGGGCTGGAATATCTCCAGAGGTGGAGACTCCACACCCCCCTGGCCAGCCTGTCCCAGGGCTCTGTCACCCTCACGAATATGTTCTTCTGCATGTTGGTGCGAATGTGCTATGCTCCAGCTTGCAGCCATTGCCCTTTGTCCTGTCCCCACAGACCACTGAAAAGGGGCTGGCCAATTCCCCCTGCATCCCATACTTAAGATATTTATAAATATTAATAAGGTCCCCCCTTAGTCTTCTTTTCTCCAGGCTGAACAGTCCCAGCTCACCCAGCCTTTCCTCATAGGGGAGATGCTACAGGCCCTTAATCATCTTCGTAGCCCTTCTCTGGACTCTCTCCAGGAGATCCCTGTCATTTTTATCCCAGGGAGCCCAGAACTGGACACAACACTCCAGGTGGGGCCTGACCAGGGCAGAGTAGAGGGGGAGGATCACCTCCTTCGACCTGCTGGCCACACTCCTCTTGACGCATCCCAGGATCCCATTGGCTCTCCTAGCCACCAGTGCACATTGCTGGCTCATGGCCAACCTGTCATCAACCAGACTCCTGTCTTCTGGAAAATTATTTGTTCCTGCTATATCTCATGAAGATTTGTCACATATTCTCCCTGGCACCCTTTGTTATGGTGGCAAAGCCTAATGAAGACAATCTTCCCATTAGCAACTCTTTTTCCTTAATATTTATGCTTTACAAAATCACCAGTCGTGTGGCCATCTTTATACAAATACCCATGATTTTATTGCCAATAAACCTTGGTGGGAGTTCTCCACCACCTGTGCTGATTTTGGAGCTGGGGAGTGCTGCCGGGGTCTAAAGAGTGTTCGTTAATACTCAGTGTATTCCCCTTTGGTGTTCTCCCTTTTCTTGTTGGTGATTCACTTCTGCCAGTCATCACCTGTTCTGCCTCTGTTGCCCAAAGTGGATGGCTTTCTCTTTTTATGTCTGGGACTTGAATTTTTTATCTGGAATAGACTGCAAGCCATAGACCGCATTTTTTTATGTTTTTATTTTTTCTTTTTTTAAAAAAAAATTTTTCTTCTTTTTTATTTTCAGCCCAACATCTGAAGTGTTATGTGAAGTACCTGCAAAGGTTTGACACTGATACAAGCTTCCTGCAGATGTTTTATAGCTTATTGGGTTTTTTTGAGCTTTCAGTTATGGATCCTGTCATCTTAGCTGCTGTTAGAACAGGTTCCACACATTTTAAGAGCTGCGTGCTTATACCTGTGCCTTAACCTGGGTTCCAAAGATCTGCCCTGGTGAAAAGCTTTGGTGTGTGGTCAGTGATTCTGCCAAGCCTGGGTGATGGGCATGAGGCTGCAAATGTTATTTTCTTGTTTCATGGCTGTCCACCACAATGGCCCACGTTGGGAGGTGCATGTTCATACAGAACTGAAGCTCAGTATATTTTTTTTTTTCCTATTTGGTGCAAAATTGTAAAATTACTTTTATTTTTCTCCCCTCAGGCCATCTTCTGGTTTGTTCTTTATTGCATGGTCTCTGTGCAAATGAGGAATATTCTCTGTATGGTTGGCATCCAAAGTTATACTCAGGGACTAGATGAATATTAATGTATGAACCAGAGATTTCAGATCTGCTTTGAAGTGAAGCTGCAATCAGGGTCTTGGTTTTTGGGGCTAACATTTCGTTAACTTTAGCCTCCTGTGATACTGGTGAACCAATGCTTTATTTATGTGATGTAGTTCCCAGAGCTAGACAGGAGTCAAGGGAAAGGAGAAATGACTGATGGATTCAGTTCCCTAAACAGTAAATAAGAAAGGGCTGGCTCCAGCAAGGTGAGCTTACTTTTACAGTATTTAGCCTGGCGTGTGTTTCTGTAACAGCAGCTTTATCTTGGGTTGTTGGGAGTTTTAATAATGCTAAGGCAGGTCAGACCACAGTGTTGCTACGTGTGTGTTTTGGAAAGACTTGTACTCATAGGAGTTCTGTGTTTAAATGGCCGTATATGGGATGGCTTTTAATTGAAAACTCTGCTGTTCTCCTTTTCAAAAGACTGCTTTGTCTTTGCAGGAGAGGATGAAAGATTGTAAAAGTTGTCTGAAAAGTTAAGTTTCTATGTCTTAAAGTTAAGCTCCTATCTCAAACTCTATAAAGTACCCAATATACTGGGCAGCAGTGTTGCTTTCTACCATTTCTGATACTGGGTTTGTGTAAAAGGGATCCTGCCATGCTCTGCAGCCTGGCCATTCTTACATTTAAGAACTCCAGCCAGAACTCATACCATCATTTAAAACAAAAATGTAGTTCCAAATATCCTCAAGTGGCAGTGAGAGTGATGGCTCTATTCTGCTGAAAGTTAGGGCTTCCATTGTTTGGAGCAAAGACGAGACAAAGCAAGGATGAGAAGAGCTACCCAAACCAAACAGTGCAAAGCAAGCAAATTAAAACCATGACAACTAATGAATGGGTAGATGAAAATCATTGTATTATCACCACCTCGGAACAAGTAGTTTATCTTCTTTTAAATATAGCCCCTAAATTTGCATCTGCTTGTAATTTGGTAATTGGCATGCTAAATTAAATGGAATACATTAACTTGTTTGAGGTTTTTTTTCCTTTAAACTGGTATTTTTGTTCTTTTTTCTCTCTAATTACATTACCTTCCACCAAGTTTGTCAGGAAATGTCTTCATACAGGTAGGGTATTTTTGGAGTATCTTGAACTTACTAATGAAGCAGCACTACACCTCTTCTTGTGGTTAGGAGAGATTGTTATTTATTTTTTTAAAAATTCTTTTATTGCCTCATGCCCACCTTGCACCCAGTACACAGAAGCCTGGAAGGACATGGCACTTGTCCCAGAAAGAAGAACTGGGACAGAAGAACACAGTAGTGGGCACAGTGTAATAGGAGAACTTGAAACCTTTCTTTTTTTCTGCTGGGCAAAATACAGGTTTTTCTTGAGAAATCCCTCAATTGGAAAACTTGTGATAAGCACTGAAAGAAACTGTTTGGGGCAACTTTTTTTCCATTCAATTGTTAGGTTATCTGGCCTGATGCTGTGTTGGATGACTGCAGTATTTTGTCTTGACTTTCATCGACTGACTTCATTTGCTTTTCTTTTGCCTAGTCAGGCTGATGTTGAAAAGCACTCTTATTTCCTTCTGGTTTTTAGCAGACCAGGACAGGCAGAGTATTTTTGGAATGTGTGAATGGGTCTGAAGCTTCAGCTATCTCTCTTGTACAAAACTTTTCCTTCTAGCTGGCAGTTTTCTTAGTGCTTCCCATGGCTTCTGCTTTGCTTGGAGCAGTTGCCTTCCTGAGGAGACCAGCTTGCACAAATGAATTACTGCAGGGTAACAAATGCCCATGTACTGCTTACTTGATGTTAAGTCACCTTCTGTTTGCTCCTGTCCTGGTGTTTAAACTGTCTGGTGAGGCTACAAAGCCTCATGTTTCAGGTTACCTCTTGGTGTAGATCTGTCCAGAGCAATTTTGGAAAAGCTGTGTGGGAAGGAAGGGTGTATTTAACACTTAGCTCTTAGCAGAATGGGACCCTGGCTTGAGATAAGCCACTGCAGTGTTGCCCAAGTCTATTAATGAACCTCACTGACTGGTTTCTGGTGTTCAGTGCAGGTGGGTATACCTTGGTTCTCCTTTTGTGCAGCAGGAGGGGCCTGAAAGCAAGGACTGTTACCACCAAGGAATAATCAAGGTTAAAAATAACAATGCTCTGGAGTTGTCATTGTGTTTTAAGGAAACCTCTTCATTCGTGGAACTTCTGAGGGTGAGGAAAGCTTTCCTGAGAGTTCTTGCCTACTTTGAGCCAGGGAGATTTTGTACAGATGTGTTAACCATTGTGCTGGAAACCAGAACTGGTAAATTGAGCGCTTAAATTCTAAAGACTGCTTGTTCCTGGATTTATGATGCACACTTGAAGAGCTTGCTACCTTTCTAGAAAGGAAAACCAAAAAAGTTGATACAAGTCCATCTATTTTTTATTGAAAGATGAAACATGAAATGGAAAACAGAGAAAAGCAAAGCAAAAAAATTGAAAATTTTAAAATCCCAGACCTTTGATCTTTTTTATTTTTATTTTATATCTAATATTAGCCTTGACATTTTAGATGACTCTAAAAGGGTTTTGTGCTGCAACTACAATTTTTCAGCATTTAAATAGTGACAATTAATGTGGAAGCTATGAAAATAGCCTACAGGAAGTGTTACTCTGTCAGACTGTATTTGCATATAATCAAATCAGTAGCATGTCCTGTATTCAGAGAGGAAAGAAGTCACTTAATAAACATCCATGAATAAACACTGTAGAGTTGAGAGCTCGTGCTCTGATCCAAATAAAATTACTCACAGCATCTGTGCTTGTCTCCAAAGACGATCCCTGCAGTCAGCCAGACTGGGTGCTACAACTGCCCTAGAAGTCATGCCTTGCCTAACATGTGGAGGCTGAGGGAATAGGTCGTTAATAAAGTTCTCTTTCTCTCTCTGTGAACCCCTCAAGGTGGGGTTAGTTTTCAAAATGCAATAATTTCCCTGTTTGGGGTTTTACTAATGATATCTCAAAACACAGTGTGCCATGAAAACATCTTTGATTGTTGCCTTCTATGTATTTTCAGAGAAAAATTGAGGAAAAAGCATCTGTTGGAGCAGCAGCAAGCTAAGTGAGTTCGTACAATGGCTTAAAATGATCTGAAACCTTTAGTTGGTAGTAGTAACTTCAGATCCTCTCTGGAGCTTATATATTGAGCATAGTTACAGAAAGAAAAGGGGGAAAAAAAGTAACTGAAGTAGCTACAATTATTATTGTGTATCTTCTGTATGTTTCTATCAGTAAGCCTGTTTGTTGTTATAACCTACAAGCTGAAGCAAGAGTAGAAGTTTTAGTCAAGAAAGGCACCTCCATTGATGGAGAAGCGGATCCTGTATCCTTCTGTTTACTGTGTGTAGCAGCTCATGAGTAGCTGTGCTTGGCAAACTGAGGCTTAACTAGCTTATCCTGTAAACCAAGGGAGCCACCTGAACATATTAATCTTATGTATTCTCTTTCTTGAAACCATGTGCTCTTCATCACAGGGAGTTAGCTTAGCTTAAGATCTGCACGGCTTTCTGGAAGTTGCTTGTCGTTTGTCTCCCTATCTGGAAACAGGATGGAGTACACTGCCAGATATTTGCCTATGTTTGTTGTTAGGAGGTTGGCAGACTCCTGGGTGCCTTGTACGGGGGCTGTGCTGGCCTTGTGTGCAGGAGGTTTTGCCTGAACTCTCCTGAAAATGGTGCCTGTTCCTGCCCGTTCATTCCCAAAAGAGTTGGGAATGGCCTGACTTGTTTTATTTTCATAACAGCCTTTATGTGATTGAAGAGTTAAGTGCCATGTTGTGGCACAGCCAATGCTGTGAGGATTTCTTTGTTTGTTAAGCAGAAACAAGCTCTGTTCTTTCAGATCTTCATGTGCTCCTCCTCTTGGATGCGTGTTGTAGATGAGGGGCTGTGAGTACTGAACAGCATTCCTGATGGTCTGTGCCCCGAGCGAGACCTGTTGCTTATAGAAAGTCATGATTCTCTTGTGTGGAGCCTTCTCCCCCCACCGTGGGGTCTCCAATAGGTCTTTTAGCTTCTGATGTAACTTCCCCTGTGTGGATTAGGGGTTTGTTTGAATAAGATTTCTGGATCTTTTTTCCAGTTTCTCAAGATAGTGTTAAATTTGGATCTTGCTCTCCAGAGTTATTTTTAGTCTTATCATCATCATCTACATATTTTTGTAAGTCTACTCTATAATTCATCTTCTAAATCATTAGTGAGGATATTAAAGTACATGGGATGTATATCTTCAGAACTGTACTCGAAATGTCCTTCAGGTTGAAAGAGAACATTTTAAAAACTACTCTTATGCCTTTTTTACCTAATTGCAAAACTTAATTCACTTTTTCTAGAGGAAATGCACGTCACTGGTAGGAGCTTTGGTGAAGACATCTCATATTTATGCACTAATCTAGTTACTCTGACAGGGATGGAAATTAGGTTGGTTTGACATGATTTGTACTTGACAAATTCATGCTGGCTGTTTGCTATCCATTTATTATCCCCTAGGTGCCTGTAAATTGATTAATCATGTGTTCTGGTATCTTGCTGGGCAGCAAAGTTAAGATTACTGATCTCCAGTTTCTTGAGTCTTCCTTCCTTCTGTTGGTAAGAGAGTCCTATTGCTCTTCTCTCGTCTGTGGGGACATGCTGATTTCTCTGTCAATTTGAGGTCTGTTTCTGCTGGTTCCTAACATAACTAAAAGCAATGTTTACATAGTCATGCTGATTTGAATAATGCTTAATAAAGTTTTAGCATTCCGTAGCTGTCCCCACTTTTTTTTTTGTTCCCCTCCACTTCTCAGGAATTGAGCTTCCAAACCTGATTAACTGGCCTGAAATACCTGGTAATGATTTATATCTGTAAGGAATGACACACTAGAAAGGTCTGAGCATTTTAGAGTTGCCCACAGGGTTATTTGTCCCCCATTAAGTGTGTCCTTTTTGTGTCTATTTCTATAAGACTTGAGATGCCCTTATGGCATTTTGCATCCCATGGTACTTATTTTATACCTTAGACTTTGGGGTTTATGCCGTTGTGCTCTCACTGCTTTCTCTTGCAGGGTGTGATTTCAGGTTATCCCTGACATGACTGGTGGGTGCAGTGCCCCAGGAGGAGCGTGCCCCTTCTCTAGGTTTATTCCTAGTGCTTATATAACAAGACTAACCTCTTTGACTTCATCTTTTGGTGGTGTTTATGGCTGACTATTTTTCCATCACATCGATAAGCTGATTAATTCATCCTGCAGCTTGCAGGATCACTAGATCAAAGACATGAAGGGAGCAGGAATTGATGGTATGTAGGTGAGGGAACAACAGATGGCTCTGCTTGGTGGCAGCCCCCAGTTAGATCGAATGTGCCATGAGAACACATCGAGTCATCCACTGATGTGTTTTGGTTTTGTTTTCTTCAAAAGGAGTTTATTTTTAGGTCCTTAGGAAGCTGCCCCTATATTCATGCTGGTATTCCTTTCTTTGATTGGAATTCTTCAGTCCCCTCCAGGAATGGCTGACCTTTCTCCTTGCTTTTATTCCTCAGCTTCTTTCCAGAATCCCCAGAGCTTTCCAAAGGTGGTGAAATCAGGTGTGTTTAACCACTGAGGCTTTACAATTAAGGTATATCTTGTTTCCCCTCCAATTCAAGTAGGAAGTAGTAAGATACTGAGGAAGGCACAGTGGATCTTGACTGGTGGCAAGAAAGCATGGAGTAGAAAAATACTGAGCCATGCAAAACTACCCTTGGCTTTCTTCACAGCCTGCAACTTTTTGGAGAGATACTCACAGCGGTTAGCAGGAGTTCACAGCTGATGTACAGCAAGGATGTGGTGAATGGGGTCTTGGTTGCATTTTGTGTGGGTTTTTTTGGACCAGTCTTACTCAGCTTTTTAATGTCCTAGTGAAACACACTGGCTGTGGTTTTGAGTGTTGGAAGGAGGAGATGGAAGTGTTTTGAAGGTGTGGCTCCTGCTTTAGGAGGATTTTTGCTATTTCAGAGTGGTCTGAAATACATGGCATGCAATTAAAAAGGGATACGTGTGGTGTATTGAACTACAGCAAATATAATCCATATAAGCACACTTAGTGAATGGCTGCTAAGGACCTGTTTCCGATTAGAACATTTGGAGATACAGGATGAAAACTGGTGTAAGTCAATGGTCAAGCTGTTGTTAAACCAAAATGTTGGGGTCTAAGAGTAGGTAGAGTTAAATGTGGAAATAAATGAGTGTGATTGGGCTCTCTGCTGTAGAGGTTTTCATGTACTCTGGAGACGCATGTCAGGAGTTGGTTTTGGGGGATGCAGCTTATCCTACTTGTAAAAAACCCAAAGAAATCAATACCTGAGGGTACATTCTAGCTCTGCAGTTTTCCTGTTTTTATTCTGCTAATTTTCCCCTCTATATTTTGGCAAACCTCTGTTAATTCAAGTAACTGTTACTATTGGAGTTCTGTGAGTCTCTTCTTAGTAAAAATCAGATGTGAATGAGTGGGTCTAGTGGTAATAGTGCAGGCTGTTGCGGGGCAGTGCTGTCCCCCCTAGGCGCCCTGACTGTGTGTTGGCCTGAGCCATTTCCGTTGCTTTGATAAAGCTGTTCCAAGCTGTAGCTACTGTCAGGTCCTGCCTGGATGGTATTTCTGTTGTGTGTTCCTGCTACAGATGAGTGTGCCTGCCTTGTGACTCCTGTGCTTGGAAATAAGCGGTCCCTGCCTGTGGTGGAGTTGTGTTCCTTTGTCCTGTAGTTCTTATCTCTTGACACTATTGTCATCTGCATATTAAAATGTCAGATGATACGTGAAATGTCTATTTGTTATTTCCATCAGCTTTTAAACACTTAATTTTAAAAAATCAATTATTTTGGGGAGGGGTGTGTGTGTTCATATTCTTGGATATTCAGTTGTTCTAGGCTGCTTTATTTCGCAAATATATGCTGAAGGCATAGAATCCTAACAAGTAAAATAGTTCTGGTCAGACCACTCTTAGGTATCTTTATACAGCAGTAAAACAAAATTAAGTATTTAAAAATTGTGGACAACTGTATTGTATGAGCAAAGTTGCAAGGAAAGAAAGGGAAAGGAATGCCCAGAAACAGGAGTGTGGCTAGCTGGTATCTGAATGATTTGTAATAAGAAACAGAACTTCTTCTGGGAGTTATTGATTACGTGATAATTGCTGAAGCAGGAATTAAATACACTGCACTCTGGAATGTTCTCTTAGTGCATTCTGATTTTGTGAATGAAAAGGGGATTGCACTCCTGATAGTGTGTAATGCAGAATTAATTGAAGCAAGAAAGGACAGTCAGAGTTTTGCAGGTCAAACGTTATGTCATGAACTTAAGCTGTAGTCCTTCATTTCATTTGTACCATACCATGCTTCACCTCCGTAGAAGTCTTTATTTTTCTTAATCAACCTAACCTGTAGTAGGAGCAGTACATCTTAATATGTGCAAAGAGGTATTGATCTATTAGAAATCTTATTAGAAAATTGGTTCATCAAGAGGAGATTATTAATACATACCTTAAGATAAACACAACTGAAGAATGTGAAGGGCTGAGTCCCTGTATTACTGGAAGACACAACCCCAAACACACTCACTGAATTGGTTTCCTTGTAATTGCATCATTAATAACATGATGGTCAGATGATAGGATGACTTTGCAGATCATACTTCTTGCCACAGCTGGGCTGGACTGGACTCCAAAAGTAAAACAGTGATGGAATAAGAATCTGTATCTCAGTCATCATCAGTGGTCAGAGAGGTAAAGGAGGATTTATGTAACCTTAATGACTTCTTGAGCCAGGAACTGAAAAGCTTGTTTGGGTTCATTGCCTCTAAGCGACACATCATGGGTTAACTGACAATGCAGCTGTATCGGGAACAGCAGCATCATGATTTTTGTTCCTATGGCAAGCTTTATTTGATTGGCTGATTATTTGGGTTTGCTCTAAGATAGCTAAGTCATGGGGCTGAGGTTGACAGACTCAGATCTATGTTGTGGTCTGTATATATAAAGCTGTGTCTGAAGTAGGCTCGCATGAGAGTACCACTGTTCAGTGATTCCCATCTTTGCAGGTGTGCAACTCTTTCCTCCTGTTTTTCTGTTAAACATTCCAGGCACTGGATAGTCTTGTCTTGGAACAAAATACAGGCTAGGAGTGAAAGCTTAATATTACACCCCCACCCCAACTTGTATAAAAATATTGTGGCTTACTACTCTGTTCTTTTTAGATCAGCTTAGCTTACATGTTTGCTTCACTCAGGCTGCCATAAAGACGTGAACATGGAACCAGGAACTTCACCACTTGTGTGTCCCTTTTTTTTCTCCTGCTGGGGATAGGATTAGGAATGGGTTTGTGTTCTCAAATCAAAGCTCGGCAATTAAAATAGAGAAGAAAGGCTGCAGGTCAGAATTGAGTTTCCGCTGGTCATATTGTCAGTCCTTCATTTAGAGTACTTATGTTGTAGGGTGTAATTTTGACTCATAGAATCATAGAATGGTCTGGGTTGGAAGGGACCCCATGGATCATAGAGCTCCAACCCCCCTGCCACAGGCAGGGCCACCAACCTCCAGGTCTGGATCTACACAAGGTTGCCCAGGGCCCCATCCAACCTGGCCTTGAACACTTCCAGGGACGGGGCATCCACTACTTCTCTGGGCAGCCTGTTCCAGCACCTCACCACTCTCTCTGTAAAAAACTTCCCCCTAATATCTAATCTAAACCTTCCTTCCTTTAGTTTTAATCCATCCCCCTTGTCCTGCCATTATCTACCCTTTTAAAAAGTTTAATCCCCTCCTGCTTATAAGTTCCCTTCAGGTACTGGAAGGCTGCAATGAGGTCCCCCAGCAGCCTTCTCTTCTCCAGGCTGAACAAGCCCAGCTCCCTCAGCCTTTCTTTGTAGGGCAGGTGCTCCAGCCCTCTAATCATCCTTGTGGCCCTCCTCTGAACCCTCTCCAACAGTTCCACATCTTTCTTGTATTGGGGGCCCCAGATCTGGACACAGTACTCCAGATGGGGCCTCACGAGGGCAGAGTAGAGAGGGACAATCACCTCCCTGTCCCTGCTGGCCACCCCTCTTCTAATGGAGCCCAGGATCCCATTGGCCTTGCCAGCTGCAAGAGCACACTGCTGGCTCATGTTAAGTCTCTCGTCCACCACAATCCCCAAGTCCTTCTCAGCAGGGCTACTCTCAAGAAGCTCTTCTCCCAGTCTGTATCTGTGTCTGGGATTCTTCTGGCCCAAGTGCAACACCTTACATTTGGCAGTGTTGAACCTTATTAGGTTCCCCCGGGCCCATCTTTCCAGCCTGTCAAGGTCCCTCTGGATGGCTTCCTTTCCTTCTAGGGTGTCAACCACACCACTCAGCTTGGTGTCATCTGCAAACTTGCTGAGGGTGCACTCAATTCCATCATCGATGTCACTGATGAAGATGTTAAAGAGCACCAGTCCCAAGACAGACCCCTGGGGGACACCGCTTGTCACCAGCCTCCACCTGTACATAGACCCATTGACCATTACTCTTTGTCTACGTTCTGCCAACCAGTTTCTTATGCACTGGATGGTCCACCCATCAAATCCACATCTCTCCAATTTAGAGATAAGGATGTGGTGGGGGACCCGTGTCAAAGGCCTCATCTTAAAGGTCAAAGTTTTATTTGTGGGTGTCCCATAAGGTTGCGGTGTTGGCGCTGAGGCGTGTCAGCAGGATAGAGATGCAAATTATAGTCGACACAAAAATCGGAGAGTTGTTACCAGCACCTTACTGCTGTGCTGTTAGCTTTACCTCTGTGTTATCTTTGTGCTCATTTTGCATAAATGAAAAATCATGCCAGCCTTTTCTTGATAAGGCATAATGGCTTTTTTTTTTGGTTGTTAGAATTTTAATAAAGGCCGTAAAGTATAAAACTGAAAAATAAAAGCCAGAAGTGTACGTGGCTTTTATTCTGCTGCTAGGTCTCAAATTTTGGCAGCAAAAATCTTATATTCTGGAGATGTAGATGCCTTGTCATGACATAAAAATCTTGCTTTGAAGTCATTAGAAGAAGAGAAGAAAGCAAATAACTGGTTTCTGTCTGAAAATGTATTTTGAGTCTTGTCAGCTTGCTGTTAGCTTAGAACTTAAATCTAGAAGTTGTACAACAAATGCTGTTGGATTTTACAACCAGATTCCTTAGGCTAGTTTTCATGGCAAGCTACGTCCCTTGCAACATCGAAGTGAGGATGGGAATCTTGCATTCTAGAAATAGTAGAGTACCCAAGACTTTATATTAACTTCATAGTGATTTTTTTTTTCCTGTTCTCAAGCTACGAAGTGAAATGTTCTCACTTTTCAGAGATGTGTTAAGTGAAAGTGCTTTTTGAATTCTCCTTCAAATAGGCTATTGAAGCTAAAAAGTACTCTATTTGGAGGTTGATACTGACATTTTGTTTGAGAAGGGTTCATTTTTTAAGTCTCACCGGGCTCTAGATGCTGTTAATGCTGTTCTCCATTATAAAATCCAAACTATTTTTCTGAGACTTTACTGCTTCTATGACAGCCAATCAATCAGTTAACTGTTTCTGCAGCTAGTTAGGGATGGATTTGGGATTTCCCAGCTATAACAGTGTGAGTATCTGACAGTAAGTAAAGCTGAACAATTTGCTGAGGAAAACCTGTTGAAATTTATAATCTTTTCAAACCAAAAGAGTGCTCCTTTCCCCTTCCATCATATGTCAGTGCCACCATCAATGTGCCACAGCCATCCCATAATTTCCCTATTGTTGATCTCATAGAAGGTTTGAGTAGAAACTAGAGGGTATTTTCTGCGGTTATTCCGAGCAGGTATATGCTCAGATTTTGTTGGGCACAGACTCCCTTAGGAACATGTTACATGGCCAAAACCAGAGTATGGATCTGAGATTCTCCAGTGGCCACTTATTGTTTCCTTTCCTTTTCCTCATCTGCCAACCAAGTTGCTTGGTGAGGTGGGCAGGGATCTTTCCGTATCTAATTGTGTATAACACACATGGCATGCATCTAATTGTTTATATTGTATGCTGTATAGAGGTTTGGAGGATTCTTGCTGGAAGACCTTGATGAAATGTCTATAAGAAGTGAAGTAGACTGTCAACTGCAACTCCCTAGTTTTCAAGGGAACTCCAGGAGATTTGAGATGCATCTTTGCCTTGTTAATGCTGTGTTGACTCTTCCCCAAATGTGGCTATTCATCTCCCTGATATTTCTGCTATTCTGGATGCCCTCAGCTCCAACCTGCTCATCTGTACTTCCCCCCACTCTCCATGAAGGCTTCTTTAATCCATTGGGCTCCTGTTGCTGCATCTGGAGGCAGGATTGAAGCAGGTGGTTTAACTCCTCCCAGTTTGTAATCCTGTTTTTCTTTCACCAGCTTCTTTTACAATTCCTGGGTGAACGGCATCTGGACCTGCTCCTTTATTACTCATGTTGTCTCTTTGCTCCATTAAGTTTCTATCTGTAGTGAAACTTTTTTTTTTGAGAACAGCTCTCACATCTGTTCCCTCTCCCTAAACCTAGAAGGATTCCAATACTGGCAGTCTTTGCAAACCCCAGGTAGTTGTACCTTTTTTCTTTTGAAAGCTGTCAAAGACGTTTAAGATTATAATTAAGAATAATGTAATGGATCTTTCCAGTGTTACTCAACTGACTGAGTTTGAGGGTGTAACTCTTTTGAAATGCTTTTAATTATTTTTTAAAGAAGAACAATGGCTTCAGACACTGTATGTTTTAAAGTGCAAAAAGTTTAGAAATTTAGATATGTGAGACATTTGCATCCCTTTTTCAGTAAAAACAGTAGGGAACCTGTTGGCAGGTAGAGAAATTGAATTTGGGTGGAGCAGCATGTGTTGAGTATTTGTAGAAAGAGGTCTTCAGCATTGGTTAGGTTCACTAGCAGATATTGGTTCGGGTGAACATTTTTGACCTCAGAGCGAGTTGTAGTTGCTAGCCTTAATAGTTGAGCTGATACTACAAGGTCTGTGTAGCAGTGACATTTATGCTTGGGTAGTGCAGGAAACTGCTATACTGTTTTCTTTTGCCTTTTTATGTGTTTGACTGAAAAGTGTGCATGGCAAGAAAATAAATTATTTAAGCAGAGATGTTTTCTGCAATCTGATTCTTTTGCTTTTTACATTATCACAGCAATGCTTAAATGCAGAGATACCTTTCCCAATCAAATCTTTACTTACCACATGCTTCATTTAGTAGTTTGAAATTTTTTTCACAGTGCTAAATTAGGAAACAAGAAAAGTTTGAGTTCAAGGAAGAATATTGGTTTGATTGCGTTCATCGTTGCTGAGGAAGTTGCTGGGAGGAAATTTTTACCTTTTTTTAGTGTTGATGATGTGTTGTCATGAAAACTCCAGTTTAGCAATGCTTCTTGAACTAAAGAGTCGAGTCCATTGGGTTTCCTAGGCTTTCTTGTCTTGAAACATTGTGCTTTATGAGAGAGTGTCCTTGCTGTGGAAGGGGGAAAAAAATCAGTGCGTGAATCTTTACCCCAAAGTAAAATCCCTTCCTTTAGCTTACAATTGCAGGTGCAAGCACAACCAGTCTGCTTCTGGTTGGCAAACTCCAGCTGCAGCCCTGTAAGGTGAAACAGCTAAACCCTTTACGTTCTTTCTCTCCACCCTTGTTCATTAACTGTGGGTGACATGGACACAGTATGTCTGAGTATAAATATATCACTAATGATCTTTCAAGAAAATGTGAATTCAGAAAGGACTGAGAAGTTGTTGTGATAACTAAGCCCTTGTCATAAGTTGAGAAGGGAAACCACCAAAAGATAAATCCAAAGCTTAAAGCAGCTATATTTGCTGAATGACAGCAGACTGCTTCCTTATTAATTTAAAAAGCCACCTCCGAACCCCAGGAAGAGCAGGCTGTAACCATGTACTGAATACAAAAAAACCTTGCCAGATGTCAGTGCCACCACTGAAATGGGGAGTAAGTTCTATGCATCCCTAGAGTCCTAAAACGTGCCAGCAGAAAGGAAACAACCCCTTAAATTAAAAGAAAATGGCAGGGTTTTCACCGCTCTAATAGTAAAGGGCATTCTCAGTCTGTGTTCTTTGTAGTTTATTTCAGATTGAATGGAGGTGGGAGAAATCGAGGATATAATGTATGTTTGGGCCAGGATGCAGTGCATGTCAAGAAAAGACATTTTATGGGCTTGTACCTAAAAGCTTTTACTGCAGCCCAGTGAGAGCAAATGAATCGCTTGAGCTCTGTGCTGGTCCAGAAACGTGTGTCACAGGTTAGACCTGGCTATTAGGGTAGGACAGGAGGTGTTGAGTGCTGAACTTGAGTCACCTTGCACTGGAAGAGGACTCTGAAAATGAAGTTAGTGAGCAAGAATTAATATCAGGCCAGTGTTGCCTGAAGAGCATCTTTGAAGTTCCTGGGAGGGAGGTGGGAGAAAGGGTGGAGGCTGCAACCATTACTGTATTAGGAGTGGGGTTTGGACCTGCCTGTATCTCCTGAAGAGTTGAGCACATTATTTTGACGAGCTTCACTGATGTTGTGCCGATGGCTTTGCTGGGGTTGTTTGTGCACTCTCCCCTGGGTATTGCATCCTGTTTAACCATTCAAAGTGAGCGATAGGAAGGTTGAGTGGATTTGTGTGTCTTTGAGCGGGTGGGGGTCCTCAGCCCCCAATTAATGGGAGAAAAGAAGGGGTTTCCTGGCAAAATTTGTGGAGAGAAAGCACCGCTTGATCTTTCCTGTGGGCAATTTATGAACAAGGCAGATCTCTCCCCAAAATGATCTATTTCTCTTTCTCCTCAAGATTTGGAAATTTGCTGGTTTGAAAGCTTTTCTCCATGTTCCTGCTATGTGAGTGATTTTTCTTTCCCTTTCAGATTCTGGACCATTCCTCAGAGCCCTTTGCAGACCCAGGGCTTACTGAGGGGTACTTGTGTTCCTCCTTCTCCTAACTCCCCCTCTGGAGCAGCCCCCAGCAGGCCTGGCAGTCCAAGGTCTGCCCCTGTTATTTTTATTCAGGTCTTGGACAAGAGGCAAAGGGGAGGTGAAGCTCTGATGTTTCTGTTGGAGGGGTGCAATGAAGGGAGCACCTGGTTTGAGAGCACCAGGTTGTTCTGTAGGCAGCTTAATACATTAAGATAATAAATAGTATCTAGGAAAAGTGTTACACAAAATTTTTCTTGGGCTTAGTGTTTGTAGCTGCATCTTTCTTGTTTTCTATTTTTAAATGTCTGAATGGCGGTAGAGAGGAGAAAAAAATGTTCTTTAGAAACTTTAAAATTCTCACAGCACAGTTGTCCTGAAGAACTGTCTTGGAATGAGTATGTGAAAATTGAGATTAAAAGATAATTATGAGCCAAAAAGTCACTAGTTTTTGAGATACTTTATTGTCTGAAGGGCTTAAACTGCTTTTAAAACTTAGTTTCTGATCAGATGAATGAAACTGATGTCCAGATCCTTCAGAGAAAAGTCTCATGTTAGTTTTCAGTTCTTGGTGTTGGAGCTGGAGCTCTGACACCAGTATTAGAAACAAGTTTGCGGCAAGTTTGCTCTTAAACCTCACGTATAAATATTATTTTTAATTATTTATTTTTCTGGTGGCGAACTAGGCACCTGTGAAAGCCAAGCTACCCAGAATTTGTATGTGTCTCTCAGATACTTATATTCTGTATAACTCCTCCTGCCCTTGGGCATTTATACTCTTAAAATTAAGGAAAGAGATTTGCGTGGTTAAACTTGCCTACAAAGCTCTGGTCCATAGTTGGAATTTTAAGAAGGGGAGGTGCCATGGGAGTTGGGAGAAGGAAACAGCATCCTGGGCTCCAGGGAGTCACTGCAGTGGTACTTAGTCCTGAGGGTGACTGGGAGGGACTTGGCCTTACCTCAGGAGGGCAAGATGTTCTGCTTCCCTTGCAGAGTACACTGGAATCAAATCGCGGTGAGGCTGTGTAGAGGGACGGCTGGTGTGCCGGTTTCAGGACAGCCAGGGAACTTCTTGGCAAGCCTGTGTTTCTTTAATTAGGTTTAAAGGCTGTTTGGCAGCTCTCCAGTCTGCATTGATGTATACGTTTTGTGGGATTGTAAATTAAGCTGTTGAAGCATTCTGACTCTTTTTATTATTTTCTATTTCCAAAATAAATCGGAGTTTGCAATATTCCAAGTCTGCCCATGTTGTAGAAGAACATGTAGTATTGTCTGGATTTTTGCTCTACAGCAGGTCAAAGGGAGAGACCAGAAAGGTCCTGAGGTCTGTGGAACAGATTCATGGTTAAGAAACTCAGGGGTTTTTTCTTTCTATTTTTTTCTTTCTATGTGCATGTTTTGAGGATTTTGTAGGGGTTTGGGGTGAGGGGGACATTTGTCTCAATAAAAGGAAGTTAGTTATAGGATTTCGTAATACTTTTTTAATGTTTCCAATACTTGCTATTCCTTTTCACCCTCAGCTCCTGATACCAGGGAGCTGATGAATTTTCGTTGAGGTAAAAGCTCCTCTGCCTCTCAGCAGCTTGTGGGTATTCCCATACAGCCCAATGGTTCCCAGCTCTGATTTGGCATCTTGATGTAACTACCTTGTGTATTTTTTTTTAAACAAATATGTTTAAAAGATACGTTTATAAACGTATCTTTGTTATGTGTATATTGCCTGCAGCCCATACTTGAGGGAATCGATACTTCTCCTGCAAAGTCTACTTCCTGGCTTCAGCACGTTGGGAGTCATAATAGGCTGGAGGCCGCCTGCCAGTTTGTGTAGCTGCAACAAATCCTTTTTGCTTCTGAAGGACGAGCTGCTTGTCCATTCCAGAGCTGACAAAGGAGAGAATTTGTTTTGGCTGGAGAGGGAAAGCTGGACTGCTGCTCATCTTTGCCGGACTGATGCGCTTAGCTTTATATCAAGTCATGCAACTATTTTCCCTTGCAGTCTTCTCTTGGATTGTTAGTTCTGTTTATAGGTGATTTGTCATGAAAATTTGGACAACAAGACTTGAGAAAAAAAATTTCAGTGAAATGCTCAAGTGTTGAGGCACAGAAATCTGATCTACTACAGACAAACTTCTTGGTATATTCTGTCAATAATTGATGTAACTTGACAGTTAATACCATACCAGAGGTTCATGGGGATCTGAACCCAGAAAAAAAGGGGGAGGGGGGGGTGTGGGTGTTAGAATGCTCTGTGGCAAAATGAAACATTGAGATACCTATTTTAAGGTGTATAGCCTCAATTTCAAATAACATCAGTGTGTGTGTTAGGCTTCAGCAGGACTCATGCTCGCTGCATTCATAACCACTGATGTAATAAGACTGTTTCTGTCCAATTTCTTTTCCCTGTGGTTTTTCTGTTTTGCTTTGCTCATGCACTCCTAGGTTACATTGTGTGTGGAAATAGGGCTTTATGTGATTGCACAGCCAGTTGTGTGCACTTACCTGGCTTCATTTCCCTCACACCAACTGGTTTGGAATACGTTGAACAGTTCCAGGCAGAATTAACAGGTAGAAATTCCCAAAATTGATGTCCCAGGTTTTATGGGTAAAGGGCGATATTGTTAGAGCCCCGGCTGATTTTAACTTTCAATCCTTGTCTGTTCTTACTCTTACACATGCTGCTGTCTTGCTGTCAGGTAATTCATTGCCAAACATCAGTGTTCTAGGAAATATACGTTTCTGGCTCCCTTGTTTTGACGAGTCCCAAACCCTTGCGCTGTTTGGTGATGGTCAGTTTGTCTACCAGCAATTGCAAAATCCTGGTTTATTAGGCTGTGCCTTCCAGGTTCTGTTGGGCTGGAGCTAGAAGCTCAATGTGCTTTTTATAGTATGATCTGTTAGAAAAGGACAATTGGTCCCCCTTTGAAAAAGCAGGGTAGCAGGCCGGAGGGGTCAAACCAGAAGTGCTTGGGCTGCTGGCTGGAAGAGTGGTCTTGGTTAGGTCATTGAAAGGTGCTGTCATGCTCTCTTAACTGTCCCTATTACAAAAGATAGTCTCTTCATCTTTTTGTATTCTCCAGAATGATTGCTACATGACTACATGACTATGTCCTCAAGGCTTCAGAGAGGGAGGGAAAAGATGAGTCTTGGTCTCTCTTTTTTTTTTTTTTTTTTTTTTTTTTTTTTTTTTTAAGACTACTTGCCTGTATCTGAGTGTTGTTCAGGTGTAGGTTGAAGTTGCTTTTTCATTCTGTGCTGGGTATACTTACGTACTCTGCCTGAACAGGGAAAGGGGGTGGAAGAGGCAAAAGAGGCGGCCTCATTGCAAGGTCTGGCATGGCAGCAGAACTGCTTGGAGAGAGACGACCCTATTCTGGATTACTCAAATCCCTCTTTATGTGCAAGACCCAGGTACAGAAGGAAGTCTGAACACACAGAGAGCCAGTTTAACAGTTATTTCTGTAGTCAGAAGTACCTGGCTGGTGGTTGGCTTGATGACTCATGGTTGATTCTCTTTCTTCAGTGAACACTTAGTAGGAAAAGGTTGTGCAATACTGCTGCATCCGAGCTGCTGGTCTGAACCAGGAGCTTACATCCGTTCAGTTTCTGTTTGGTACGTTGCAAGTTATCTTTGCCTCTAAGTACAAACATTGAAATAAAATATTTAGGCTATTTTCCTCTGCCTGTGGATCTCAAGCCTAATTAACTTAGCACCAAATTACAGACATCTCTGCCGCCCTTGATTTGCTGTTGCAAGAACTGCCCTTCACTGGGGAAGAAACAGGCTCAAAAGGCGTGCCTGATCTCATGGATCCCCAAGGCGAAGTTTACAAGTGTAATTTATTCTTTGGCCAGTGTAAGTTCTGTATTTAAACTGCTGTGTTAAACCAGGGAGGTTCATAGAAATGTTTCCACAGGACATCGAGTTAATTCCAACTTCACAGGTCATAAATGTGCGACCATGGACGTCTTTACTGCCTCCGTGGCTGCACCCACAGTAATCACCTCCAGGAGATAATGTTATGCTTCTTCCAAATGGCTCGCCCGTGTCCCAGGCAGTGGGAATTTTGGATTGCAGTGAGGGAGATGGGCTTTTAATCTCCACCATTAGCCAAACAGGCATTCCCTAAACACATTTGGGAAGGCTTCCTTCCTTGTGAAAGCATCACGTCTTTTCAGGCATTGATGGTTTCAGTGGTAATAAAGTACGTCTCTGCTTTTTATGTTCTGTTAGACATCTGTTAGTCCACAAAATTTTGATTGCTGATTGTTCAGTTTTAGCCATTTTTATTGGCAAAAGTCTCTTTCACACCTTTGCACAGAGGAATTAATACCACACAATTTTTGTCATTAGGTGCCTGGTTTTATTGGATGATTTTGCTTGTTATGCTGACTGCATGCTGCTGAAAATGTCCATTTGCTGAATCTCTGGATGTTGCAACAAAAGATAGGAAAAATTGTTCTGGCATATCTGAAAAACAAAGTTATTTTCTTGTAATGGTAAGTGACAAAAAAATCATGTCAGATCATTTTTATAGGCATTTTCAGCCAGAAAGTATTTCAGAGGGCTGCCTGTTGTGCATGACAGATGTGCTTCAAGAGCAGCCTTTAGCTTTTTTTTCCCCCCCAAGGAATCACTTAGGGCACTTAAGGTCACATTTTTCTGTGGTAACCAACTTTTTTTTTTTTTTTTGGTAATAGAGGAACAGGGCAGTTTTACAGCAACTGTAAATGTTGTTGCTCTGTGCTGTGGTGCTTGCTGCCAGTCTAGATGGAGTCAGGGGGTTGGTTTTGGGTTTTCTCATGTCTGCCACTTCTATCTAGTTAGCTTGCCTGGAGCACAGTGGTGCAGAATTGTGTTTAGGCAACGGCTTTGTTGGCTTCCTCCTTGTCTTACCTACTCTGGGTTCTCCTTTGTTTTAATGGAAAGTTCCTCTGAAGACAAAGCCAGTGCTAAAATTTCCAGCACTACTTCTCTTCAGTGACTTCCTAATCTTCAAACAACGAAAGCAAGCAGATTTCTTTTTCTTCTGCTTTTACTATCTGGCATCCTGTGGCATTGTATATCACAACCTGCTATTTCTCACCAGTGGAGCCTTGATAATTCCTTTTAGCCTGTTTGCAGAAAGAGAGGCGAGTTCAATATTTTCACGCTGTGTGCACTGTTTCAGTGTTTCAGATTTTTCAGCAGTGTCTGGAGTTCCTGCCCAAGAGAAATTTTCCCCACAGGCTACAACGAGTAACTGTCAGTGTTGCTTGCTATTAATAATTGCATGCAAAAATTAATCTTGGAGCTGCAGTGAGTCAGTGTTGCATGCTGAAGCCAGATGATTTAGGTCTGATCAGTTTAAGATGGTTCTTCAACCGAATGCTGTTCTTTGCCTTCAGAGGTTGAAGCACAGTAGCTGAGCTTAAAGCAGTGTGTCTTTCAGATGTCAGGGGAAGCTCAGTTTCATCAGTGTGGTGAGAATAACCACCCTGCAAGCATCATTTGAAACCCACCGGTGTGTCCAGGGAGGGCTGCAGGTCCTCTCTTTTCAGCAGCAGCTTCCGCAGCAGAGCTCAGGGTGACCTGTCCTCCAGTCCCTGGCCTGAGGCCCTTGGTCAGCCCTGTGACTACCCCTTGGGTCTTGTTGCCTCCAGTTACCTGGTTTTCCAAACAAGATCAAGTGATTGCTGGTTTGCACGGAGACAGAGCCGTAGAGGGCCTGAGTGTGCCACCAAGTGAGATATCTTCACATCTTTTTAAAGACATACCTGATCTCTTAATTTAGATCTTGTTTTTGGCAGGTCTTAGGTGTGATACAGGCTGGATCCAGTATCCAGAAAGGAAGAATTTAGGGACATGGCCTTTGTTCTGTCCAAACCTGGGGTAGAGCACAGACTAGATCCTCAGCCAATGCTTTGTACTAGCTGGGGACCTTTTCTTTGCTTCTGAAAAGTGCTATTAACTAGGAAAGAATCACTGGGTTTTGAGGATGTAGCAGTCAGCTGTAGGTGTGCAGTATTGTAGCTAAGAACAAACTTCTGCAGTAGTAGATACCACAAGTTATGTGCATCTCTGTGCTCCTGTTTGTGGAAATAAAAGGAAGCGTGCTTTCATCTTCCCTTCCTCACTGGCAATTCTGCTGTTTCTTTGTTTTGGCTAAGTATTTTTAGCACCTTTTCAGTTTTGTCAGGATGATTGAACCTATTTTGATGGCTGTCTAACATGAGCATCCCTCATATTGGAAAAGAAATAACCAGGACATAGGCAATATCAAACACTTTCCTCATTTTTGTGTTAGATAGATAAATATAACATATTGTGGTGCTGTGTGCACAGGACCAGTGCTGTGACTGGGACCCACGTGTGGTCTGGCAGACACACATGTGCTGTTCCACTGAGCAGAATTTGCTGCAGCGTTGATTACCAAGATATTACAAAGACTCCTGCCCCTCCCTGAGACTTTTCTTAGGGAAGGTAACTTAGAAATGTGTAATTGAGAAATTCCTGGTTCTGTAACTAGGTGCAAAATTGCAAGGGAGCTATACAACAGGTGGAAGGACGTTGGGAGCTCCTGTCTCTGTCTAGGTGCCTGGTTGAGACGGCTAAGCAGAAAGTAGTAGCACAAGCAGAGTACATCCTTTTCCACTTTCCCTCAGTGAAGGAAGAGGAATAATGCTTTGTGTCACTGCAAGCAACAGACTCTGGAAATTTTGACTTCTGCTTAGCTGAAGCCTGCTTGGGGCAGGGGAGGTTTTGGTCTCTTCAGTTTGACAGCAGAAAGTCACAGTGAAAAATGGCAGTCGGTACCTGGAGCTCTAAGGACACCTGTCTGTTACCCACCTGGCATGGGCTCAGTGTTGAACCAGTGGCTCTTGCCACTAGTTAGACAAGGATTAATATTATGACAGATCAGGTGCAAATAGTCAAAGCTTTGTGCTGTTTCCTGCCCCCCAGTATGATGCTGGTCACAGATGCTTAGCTGGTGTATTGTTTGAGGATGCACAGTCTTGATCTAGGAGTGGCCTTGTCCTGGAGCTGAAAAGCGTCAGTCTGTTCTACCTATTTTTTTGGTCTCTGTTAGTCTTCCTTATTCGCGCTCCACTGTTCAAACTTCACTTTTCAAACCCTGCTGAATTACTTATGCTGGTAGTGTTCTAACATAAATAGAGAAGAAGGTAAATAAACAAAGAAGAATCAAATTACCACCTAATTCACAAGAAGGCTGTGTTTCAGACTAGGAAAATTGCCCAGAGCAAAGGGTAACTGATGATTTCACATACTCCAGCAACAGCAAGAAACTTTCTGTTAACTCCTAACAAGTAGACTGCTGTGACAGGAGGAATAGTTGCCAGAACGTTTTTTCTCTTCGGCCTCGTGGCCGGTCACTGAGAAGGATACATGATGTTCTGTGCTGGGAGGACTTAACCCTGGGCTGATAGATGTCGGTCCCTCCTTCCTGACTGTCTCAAGGGCCTTGCCTGTCATGGCTTGAAAGGCATAAGATGGTGTTTTTGTTAGTGTCTGAAACAGCATTGTCCATCACTTGTGCTGATGGTCTGTGCCAGAGGTGCAGCAGACACTCCTTAGTCTCTCTGGAAATAACATCCTAGAAGCTCTGTGTTTGGCGAGGTGGATGTTTTTGGTTGGCAGAGTAAAGCTTCTAGAGGCCGGTTGCTTTTAATTCCCTGGTGTTAGATGTGTGTCTACCGTGAAGGATCTGCCCACCTTCTCCTCTAGCTGTGCACTGGGTTGGCGGTTACTTCTCTCAAATTTCACATGATCAGCTAAATCACTTGTCTTTTCCTGAAACCATTCCCAACTCCAGAGCAGGAAAAGATGGATGAGGTGGAAACACAGGGTGCTTCTGTTGGTGAACTTAACAGAACTGAGCCAGTGTGCTTGTACAGTTCTTTGTGCTGATTTCTTGTCTGCTTGAAGGTAAAGATCACATACTGGGATATTTTCTAGGCAGATGCTGCAGACATATGCTCTACTGGGTGGTTTGTGAGCCTTTTCTTTCAAACACCACAGTGTATTCCAACAAACCCAAGTTGCATCTCTTTTGCTTCAAAGAATACCCCTAAGGCTCATCCTGGGCAATTTAATGAGCAATTTTGTAATTCTTCCTGGTATCTAATAATAAAAAGGGATATTTATTAACAGTGTCTCATCTGCTTTTCTTATACCTTATGAGAGAAGAATTGCATGAAGATCATGTGCGTGGCCTTCATGAGCACAATACCTGCTTGTTCTTCTCTTAATGTGCTTAGCTGGATGCGTAAGGGTTTTAATGTGCTGAAGAATCCCAATGACTGTAAATATTCATTCCTCCTGTGTGGGAAAATATTCTGATTCTGTAAAATTATTGCCCTGGAGACCTTTTTTGTGTTCAGAGTACTTGAAAATGTTTTTCAATTTTTTTTAAATGTTTTTCACTGCTCTCTGGTCTTTGTACATTGATTCCTCTCCTTGTTCAGGTAGAATGTTCTGTTACTATTTTTCCCCTCGTGATATTTAATTGTTTTTTTTCTCCCCGTGAAGTGTATGGGAAGACTGAAAGATTGATTTTTGAAGTTTGTCACCTTGGTATGAAGTTTTAATTTTGATGCAACAGCTCATTTCTGCAAATAGTGTGGACGTGCCTTGAATAACACAGGTGCTACTGTGATCTTCTGCATTTTTCTTCAGACTGGATGTGAAAGTAGAGGCAGAAACACTGAAAGGTGAAGTGTTCGGGCTCCCTTAGCATTGAACAAAATAAAAATCTTGGCATTGAAATTGAGCTTCAGAGTCCACCCCAGCTGTGAGGCTGCTGTCTTGTTTCTTTTTTTTTTGCCATTTTAGTCGAAAGTTTCTTAGGAATTTGAACATGAATAATGGATTTTCACAACTGTTAAATTTAGATTGTGAATCTAGTTACTTGGATTAGGAAGAACAAGGATGCATTTCTGCAGTATAAGTCAGTTAAGTTTCCTCGTTAAGTGCCACAATCTGTCTCTCTGCAAAATGGTGGGTCGTCTTTTTCAATATAAATGTGATTAGAACATCAAACAAAACAGTTTGTTTATTTAACCTGGGCTTTTGTTTCCAGCTATTCTTTTTTTTCTGATCACTTTCTGAAGCCCATCTCTTCCATTTGTGCTTCCGCGGGTTCTTGGGCTCCCAGCTGCTTTCTGCAAGATTAGCTGCTACACCGCTCTGCCTTAAAAAGAGTAAGAAATGTAATAATCTGGTAATAGACTGATACATTTTGGATAATGAGGCCAGAGGCTGCAACCAGTTAAATTGTCTGTATTTTTTCTAGAGGTGTTAAGAACAGCCTTACATGGATATGCACAATAATACTGAATAGAGGGCAGTAGGACCTCGGACTCAGAAGGGGTGGCTAGTTCCATATAAAATAGTGGTAAAATCATTCCTAGGCTGGAGAAGTTGCTTGAGGTGTCATCACTGTAAAAGTATGTAAAAAAGATCATAGAGTTGGTGCAGGAAAGAGCCACAGAAGTGATTTCAGGATGCTTGATTTGCAACAAAAGGTAACTGAATTGTCCTTTTAGTGCAAAGAAAGTTAAGTGCTTTAATGCAACTTTTGTCTTCATAAGTACTTCTCAGTCACACGGTACTGAAGGACTCTAACCTGGTAGAGGAAGGTGTAGGAAGGCCATTCAATGGGGTCTACAGCTAGAGAAACTCAGAATAAAACCTGATTTATTGACAGTTCTGTTAAGATAATCACTGACAGAGTTTACCAAAGGATGTGTCGTTTTCTCCAGCAATGGAAGTCTTAAGAAACTTAAGATATTCACTGCTTCCCTCTCTGTCCCCCACCAGCCCCCGGTTAATAGGAAGAAGTTCTGTGCCCTGTGCTCTCCAGAAGACCATCGAGGATGGTCATGGTGAGGGCTCCTGCTTTAACCACGTATACAGGTCTTGTGAGAGGAAATGCAGCCAAAGAAGAATTGCATTGTAGCTTTCATTATCCTGTGTTCTGTGGTGTCTGTTCATCTCTATTAACCTGAGTACTTTGCTAGGGTTTGGTCTTTCAGGGGTACATGGAGAAGCTCCCTTTTCCTCTGGTGACACTGCAAGAAGCGAGTCCTGCTCCCATTTCCCCCCTCTCAGTGAAGAGTGAGGAACAGGCCTCACAACGTGTGGGACAAGCAGAAGAAAACCTGTAGAGAGCCAATTTGGAAAGCCGAGGGGAAAAGCAAATCATTGTGTGTGTACTTGGTGCAGTAAAGTGTTGAGCAGGGGCTTTCATGTGGAGAAACAAATGCACATTCTGAAGGCGCTGCTCGCCCTGGAAACGAGTGTGTGAGGCACGTTCCTGGCTGAGAGTTGTGCGGACTTTGTAGGAATTTCCCCTTCATGAAAGGCATTTTGACCGAGATGTCAAAAGGAAAAGTATGAGGGAAAGAAATGGTGCGATTAGCACTTAATTTAAAGTAACTAAAGTGTATTAGGCCCAGTCAAATGAACTATTTTATTTCTGTTCCTTGTTGTTTGTAATCTCCTAAGTATGAGTCATATAAAAGCCAATCTGGCTTGGTACAGCGTGTGCTGTTTTATCGTCTTTCCTCCTTGCCAACATAAGCGTTTCCTTGTTAATGTTTCACATCTGTTCTTTGTAATTTAGTGATTACGTGGGGGCCTCTGTGTCCTCCTTGTTTATTTTTAAAGGGACAAGGGGAAGCTTCATTTATGTGAGATTAAATCAATGTCTGCGACTTCCTAAAGTCGGGGTGTTCTGGACTGCCTCTTTGCTGGTTTGTGTAAATGGATCATTTTACCAGAAGACAAAAATGGGGATGGTTGGAGAAAATCAGTAATCTGCAGTTAGAATCAGCTGAGCATTGTAGAATTGAGTTGACAAATGGATGCCAGAGGTTTATATTGCTTTCTTATCAGTCACACTCAGGCTCCTTTCAAGCATCTATGCTGTGGTTTTGTTTTAGCAAGCATGCAGAGAACGAGTTTTCATTCTGTGGGTATCTGTATTCACGCAGGCACAGGGCGTTCGTGTCCAAACAAGAATATTTGCTATTAAACAGAAGTCCTTCTTATAGCTGATGTTATTGGCGTTCAGACATTCATATGGAAAGTGGCAGCATCATGCAATTTGGGTGAGTGATCACGTATAACAATATGCAATATGAAACAGCAAATGGCCAGTGTGACCTCCGTTTGGGTGTGAAAATAAATCATTTGCCTATTTTGTAAATGCTTTAATACCTTCTCTGATACTGAGGTGCTTACATATATAAAAGGACAAACAAAACCAGATGACTTAATAATTATGAATGGTTTGACTCGAGCACATAATGAGCTTTCAGGCATTATAGAGGAAGGTTTATTATTTATTGTAAAGTAGAACCAGGAAAAATAAATCTGGTTGTGGAGATGATACTTAGCAATTAAAATACTCCACAAGACCAGAGTCTCATTGTGATCTCTGCCAAAGCTATCTGTATAACCTTCAGCAAATTAATTAGAACTCTAGTCTTGGTTGTGTCTAGAATTTAGATGCTGGGCTTTGAGTATCCTGAAAGGGAGGAATCTCCATTGAGAGACTTTGTCTCCATTTCATATCTTCCATTTCAACTCAGTATTTATTCTTTTTCGTGTGCTTAGATATTTGTATGTCTACAGCATCCTATTGTCACTGCCTTGGGTGAAGTTGTTCTAGCCCAGGGATTACTGATGTGAACAGGGAATTATTTTGGTTAACCAAGAGGGTGAGGGGGTATGCCTGCCCAAAAGGTGTTTATGCTGCTTTGGGGTGAAGATTAGAACAAGGTGGAGGGATGGGGATTGGCAGCATAAACCAGGTATAGCGGTTGGCAGAGAGGAAGGAACAGGGTTGAGGCTCACAGGAGTCAGCCAGATCTAGGGCACTGCTATGTCCAAAGACCATTCCATTGGAACCTGCCACCCCAGGTGGCAGTGAAAATGGCCAGCAGAGTCACAGACCAGTTCTCCAGTTAATACTGTCTCCAGTGGTTGAGGTTGACCAAGGAAAACCGCAAGGCAGAGTGCAATCTTCACTCTTTTTTTCTTCTTGCATTCACATATTTACATACTTGTGTTTCATACAGAATGCCATGGTTACCTCACAGCCATCTGAATCTCAAGATGGAGGGTGATTCTCCGCTACTCCTGGATGCTGCATGATTTCTGTGCCATTCCATCATTTTAGGGTTCTTCACTTATAAACCTGTATGGCAGAGATTGTTCAGAGCATATAATATACCTTCCTCAGAAAGGGGTCACAGCCCCCCACACACTTGGGCAGTTGGGGAACTAGAGGTATGGCCATAGCTCTCCCTCCCATGTAACTTTTTGAGTTGTCTGAGACCCCTGTAACCTGTTGGTATCCATGGTGCTTTAGACCAAAGGCACCCAGACTAATTCCAGGCACCAGGGGAAACCCCACCACCTCTTGTTTGTTTTAAAATGATGTTGGATGCCCCTCCAGCTCTGATTTGGTGAGGGACTGTGAGCACTGGGCTGGGCTTTCACCCTTTCCCTCTCACTCCACATTTGCTAGGCCTGTCATCTCTCTGTCCTGACTCAATGGCCCTGGCTTTCCTGCCTTTCCTCAAGCACATTATCAGTTTGTCATACCCTTTCTGAGGAGGGGAATCAGAATGATGTACAAGACGCGTGTACTGTGGGTTTTGTAGAGAAACACCTTTTTTCTGTTTTCTATTCTCTCTGTAATTATGTCAGTTTTTATTTGACCGTTAGGGAGTCTGAGCCAATGTTGTTGTAAAACTAATAGTTGCAGCTCCACATTATTATTCCAGCATGTTACTATTCAGTACAGAGCCCATCACTTTGTAAAGCCAGGATTGTTGTTCCCGGGGCACCTCGCTCTACATTTATTAGTGTTACAAACCCTCTATCATTTTGATTGCTGAGTCACTGAATCACGGAAGGTCCATCTGCAGATCTTCGTAGGCGGTCCTCATCTTTACTGTCTTAACTACCTTATTATCATCTGCAGAGTGTCACCTTTCTAGTTGCTCTTTTCCTAGGGTAATCATGGATCTGTTGAAGAGTACAGCTTCTCACTGGGCTGTCTGCAAGACTCTTCTGTGAGAACTTCAGCCATTCAATCCTACCTTCTCTTTCCTGTCTTCAGAAGCAATTATTTATCCAGCCAAAGACCCTTTCTGTTCTCTTGTGTGTTCCAAGTTGTGGAAGGCATTGCTGACTTTTGTAGAAGGACTTGGGTGGAGAATTGCTGGAAACTCTCTGGCTCATAAGAATACAGTTCTTATATTATGGATGCAAGATCATTTTTATTTAGTGATTAGATCTTCCTTTAAAATAGCTAGTATGCCAGGGATATAATAGCTTCTGTTTTATTGTATTTTAAACTCTAATGTGTCTTGATTTCAGCATGTTTTTATGTTTTAGGATTACAACAAATAGTCTTGTAAAATTATTTTTATCTGTAATATAAGTTTCCATTTAAAGAGGGGCCATTGACATTCTCCACTGTTAGGTACAGTAGTCTCATATAAAAGAGATTTAATTTTGTTTCTTATCCAAGTCTTCACATCAGATGTATGGCACACATACTACTTCTATTCATGATATTTAATTTTTTTTTATACCTAAACTGACATTTAGATACAAAGAATAAATTTACTTGGCTATTTCTTAATATCCTTTGAGAGCTGCATCAAGAATCACATTTGAAGTACTGACATTTCCAGCAACAATAGCTGTATTGTAAGCCCATTGGATATGCTGACAAAATCAAATTTTGTTAGGGAAAAGCATATAAAAATTATTTGTAATAAAAGCAGGGAGAGGGAGGGACATTAGCAAAGTACTGTCAATCCCACCTGCTCAGAACCGGTGTGAAATCTGGTGTTTCTCTGCTGAATTGACTTAGAGTGCTGGAGAAATGCCAGAAAATTATTTGAAATCTCTTTTTGAATCTGAAATGTGGAGGTGCTAGGCAGAGGATTCCCTGAAGACAGTGAGCAGAAAAGCTGTCTGTGCACCAGGCAGAGAAATCATCCCTCCTTAGCACTGGTGTATTTTTAGATTCTCTCAACCTGGCACGTAGACTCAATAGAGAACACATTAGTTGCAGGTACAGTCAGAACTACTGAGAAACTCTCGGGGTTCCACCTGTTATTAAGGTGATCTCAACAATCCTTATCTGGCTTGCTGCTTTTGGAGAGGTTTTATCACTAAAATTCAAGTTAAATATCAGAGGTAAACTGTTTCTCTGTACCCAGCTGACTTTAGTCAGATCACGAATGCTTTATAAACACAAGCATTGTCAAAAATGTGTGTGATAAACCAGGTACTTGGACTAGTAGATGTGTTTGGTTCTTAAAAGAGCTCCTGCCTGTGGTGTTGGTCTGAAAAAAAGTGTGGAGGTCGAGATTGCTTTCATTTGAAAAGGAGCAGCCTGGTAAAGAGGCATAGTGTCCTCAAGTTTTCCCTGCTTGGCATCTGGGGAGCCTCTGCTCTGTGTGTCTGCTATCCCTGTCTCAGCAGAGAGCTGGGAGGATCCATAGAGCCTGTTGTGCCTTGGAATAAGCATTGGGAAGGGCTTCCCAATCTTCCATGTTTTGTTTGCTTGTTAGCGCTGGCGGCTAGGCGTCAAACCTTCTAATTTAGTGCAAAACGTAGTTACCTACAAGAAATGCCAGTATTTACTTTGATTCATTGCAACTTGGGTAAAAAAGTTCAGTATCAAAAGGTATTACATGCAACTTCCATGTGAGCTTGGGAGAGAGAGTAAATATTTTGGGTGTCAATGTTGAATTTCAAGTAGAATACAATAAAAATTGTGGAGCCTGACTTCCAGACTTCCACAGAAAGCTCAGCTGACCTAACTTTGGTGTTTTGTGTTATACACAGAACAGGAAATTTGCCAGGCAATTCATTTTACAAGGAAACCAGAGAAAATACTGACTATACTTGTCGTGCATTTCATCCTGCTCTTGAAAATTTAATTTTTACTTGTCTCAGTGTTTTTCAGACTGTCAGGTAGCATAACAAAATAAGCAAATATATATACGTGTGTTTATGTATACAAGCCATCCTGTGTCTCTGTTTGCTCTTTGGATACACTGTAATTTATTGCTGTTTGCAAAGCAGAAAATCTGTGGGATGTCTAATGCAGGGTTCTCAGAAAGCAGTTGGGTTGAGTGGCAGGAAGAAATACTAGTGACACGTGTATGTAGCTTTGCAGCTCTTGGTTTGGCCGTGTCCGTAAAATGGGTCTGATGCAGCTTACCTCATCAGCATCTCAAAGCTTCTCCTGTAAGGAATTGCAGTATTCTTTGGAGAAATGGCTGACATTTTTTGAATGTAAAGCAGATGATGGACAGTTAGATTAAGATATGAGCAGATACTCAGGTGCAGAAAGTGTTGAATGCCAGCTACACCTGAAAAGCTTTTGCTCATGCCTTAAGTAACTTAGTAGGGTCACTGGAGTTAATTATTTTTAAACTCCACCCTACTAGTCTTGTGCAAAACCACTGTCTTTAAATGTCATTAAGACTACAAAGACCTTGATATGTTTATAGAAGAAATGATAGCATCATTATCTGCTCTATCTGAAGGACAGTTTAGGCAGATAGAGGACCCTAAACTTTTTCTAATGTCTTCTATCACACACAAAGAAAGAGCAACAGGACTCCAGGTCCCAAAAAAAGAAGTCTGCAGAAAGCTTGCTTCATTGCTTTAAGACTTCTTAAATATATCAGCTGATGGGATTGCTGTGGTCTGATTTAATACTTGCCTTGAGGCAGCGTAAAAACACAATATGTTTTTAATACGCCTACAGATTAGATATATTTCAATACAGCATATCTTTATATAAGTCTTGGTTGCACAGGAAGAGATTGATGGTAAGAAGTAGAATTAAGTCACAGCCTACCTATTATGTACATCTGGTATTTCAAGCCAAATGGTCAGGCTAATGTAGAGCTGTCAGTGTCCTGATGATAGCCACTGTGGTGGCTTCTCTTTCTTTCTTCTTTGCCTTTTTTAGCACTGGTGTTTCGTTTGAGGGTGTCTTTTGGTTATGCAAGCAAGAAACCAGTAATTTTTCAAGAGATACCTTCAAAAGGTTACTATGTAGGTCTCATTTTCAAGCCTCTGGCCCTAGAACCATCACGTCACCTACCGAGTTTCATAATATTTGATGTGCTTTGAGGACTTTCAGAACCTCGCTAATGAAAATTTTGCTGGTGATACTTATTTTCAGAAGCATGGAAGTGAAAAAGACTATTTCTTTGTGTAACAGGCCTGTAAAAAGTATCCTGCTTCCTGAAGTAGATTACAGCTGTAGTTATAAAACTCTGGTCTTGGAGTTCAAATGGAAGAAATAACATAATGGCTCTGCCAGCTTTCAGCTGCTGCTGGCTGTTGCTGACTGCATTAGCTACTCCTTTCTGCAACCCTCAGTTCACCATCATCTCCATTTTTGGCAATTATTAGATTATTTCAAAAGATGTGAGTCCTATCTGACTGGTTTAGCTGTATCCACTGAAACTAGAGCTATTGTGGGTGAGTTGTAAAAACCAAACCAAAAATACCTCTAGCTGTAGTTGGCACTGAATGGTTCTGTGAGCCGAAAGTCAGTTGGCTCTATTGCTTTTTGTGTTCTTAGGGGAGTCAGATGGTCAGGGCAGGATTGATGAGGAAGCTTCTATCGTGAGAGGGAGAAACAAAAATCTGTAGCTGGTTAAATGGATCATGTTAATCAAGAGATGGAGTATGCAGATTTGGCTCACCTCTAAAGAAAAATAGATGATTTGGCTTTTTTTGTTAATGAAGAAATTTACATTAAGATGAAGAGAGACTTGGCTGAAGCAGATGTATTAGTGATGAGATGCAGGCAGCATTCTGTGGGGAAGATTTCTTGCCAGAATGTATGCTTGAAGAGAAGAGCAAATAAGAAATACAAAAACTGACTCAGAAAACTGCTCCTTAAAAATGTTTCTTTCAGTTTAGCTGCTACTCTTTGTTTGGATTTTGAGACCATCACCTGCTTCTCCTTTTGGCCCTGTCACCATGTGTATTACTTGGATCCATCCTCAAACGGGCATTGTCAATGTTAGTGTCATGTCAGAGGGAGCCATGAATGAGGATCATGCCTTGGATGAAGTTTTCTCAGGAGCTTGGGCTTCAGATCTTTGTGTTCCAGCACAAACTAAAGACCTCTTCAGAAGTCCTGTTGCAAATCTTTTTTGCAGAAACTAAACTGGGAGGAAGTGTTGATCTGCCTGAGGGTAGGGAGGCTCTTCAGAGGGATCTGAACAGACTGGACCGATGGGTTGAGACCAATGGGATGAAGTTGAACAAGGCCAAGTGTAGAGTGCTGCACATGGGTCATAACAACCCTATACAGAGCTACAGGCTTGGGGGAGACTGGCTGGAGAGCTATCAGGAAGAGAAGGACCTGGGGGTGTTGGTTGACTGCAGGCTGAATATGGAATATGAGTCAGCAGTGTGCCCAGGTGGCCAAGAAGGCCAATAGCATCCTGGCTTGTATCAAAAATAGTGTGGCTAGTAGGTCTAGGGAAGTAATAGTACCCCTGTACTTGTCATCAGTGAGGCCACACCTCGAGTACTGTGTCCAGTTTTAGGCCCCTCACCGTAAGAAGGACATTGAGATCCTCGAGCAAGTCCAGAGAAGGGCAACCAGGCTGGTGAAGGGGCTGGTGGGCAAATCGTTTGAGGAGTGGCTGAGGAAGCTGGGGCTGTTTAGCTTGGAGAAGAGAAGGCTGAGGGGAGACCTTATCACCACCTACAGCTACTTGAAGGGAGGTTGTAGAGAGGTGGGCGATGGTCTCTTCAGCCAGGTGACAGGAGATAGGACAAGGGGAAATGCCAAGAAGCTGTGCCAGGGAAGGGTCAGATTAGATATTAGAAAAAAATTTTTTACTGAAAGAGTTGTCAGGGCCTGGAACAAAAGCTGCCCAGGGAGGGGGTTGAGTCACCTTCCCTGGATGTGTTTAAAAAAAGGGTAGATAGGGATATGGCTTAGCTTAGGATGGGAGTGGTTGGACTTGATGGTCTTAAAGGTCTTTTCCAACCTTGTGATTCTGTGAAATCTGCTCAGTGTCCACCGTTCACACCTTTCCTACATCATGGTACCCTCAGTGATACTTCCTAGGACTGGGCTGAGTCTCAAGTGGAAGTGATGCATGCTTCATGGCATTAAGAGGGGCCCTGGTTCTCTTCCTTTTCACTTGGTGAGGCCAGCTACTTGCAGATGTAGAGAGGAGGTGTAAGAGCTTCCTGAGGAGTAGAGGCGAGTGGGCAGAGCTCGCTTCCCACAGGCCAGGAAATCACATGGAAACATAGATCTGCCTGGGGAGATGTGGTGATGGACAGAGTTCTGCACGTACTTTCATTAGATGTCTGCCTCTTTCCCTGTTTGTTCTGTGCTTTCTCTTTTTGAACAGTTAATTAGCCCAGCTCCTCTCACCAAGGTTGGCTCTCTTGCATCTGTTCAGGTATCTTTGCAGCCCCTCTGGGAGGTTTGCTGTAAGGGAGTATCTGGATGGGTCCATCTTAGTTACAGGCTTTGCTTATTTTTCTATTCCTGAGGAGGGAGGGTAACACTTGTTTGCTCTCAGTAAATCATTCTGTGAGGTTTTCTTTTCTTGATTTGAAAACAGCCCTGGGTTTCTCACCAAATGAGGTTCATGCGTTCACATTATGAAACTTCCAGTCCTTTTTATGGTTAATAATGCCTGAGAAAATAAATCAGTTAATGGTTACTGAAGTAGTGAAGTGTGCAGTTTTGTTATAACTGAATCCAGGAGTGTCACTAGGCTTTAATGAGATGATTTGTCTCTACCCATATTGGGTTGGTCTCTGTAATTTATATTCATGAACCTTTTACTTAAAAATTGCCTAAATCGTAGTACATCTTCCCATAGGAAACATCCTCGTTAAAACAGTTAACTTCCTATTAGAAAAATAACTTCTGCTGTTTGGCTGACATTTTTTCATAGACCAGAGGAGGTTATTGGTGAATGTTTTTGATGGAAAGCAAGTCTTGGAGAGTCAGGCTTTTTGGGGGAGAGAATCTTTCTCTTTGAACTGTAAAACACTTGACACAGGGGTGATACATGCCTGTATATGTACGTGAACATTTTGTACAAAGGCTGCCATCAAAGAAGTTTTTTAAGTTAGGAATTCAAACGCTGGGGAGTCCTGGCTGTACTGTTACTTTCATTCTTCCCCCGTTGGTGTTGCGCCCAAGGCAGGAGCCTTCTGGAGCAGAGGGAGGTGATTGCACCTGGCTTCACAAGAACTATGTACATCAGTGGTAAATTGGCAATGTGCAGTAACTATAAACCTGATGCTTCTAGCACCTAGCCCATCATGAGAACTCCCTGAAGCGTTCTTTTCCTGTGTCTCTTTGTGAGTAACGTTGTTTAAGCTTTAGAGAAGCTGTACCACAAACTGTTGCCGATGTTCAGGCTTAGAATCATTTTTCTCGTGAACTTTTGTGGAACTTCGTGATTATTAGAATTTCAGACATAGATACAGGGATATTGTGTGGTCTTCAAGTGGCTCAAATTTCCTTTGCATCAAACGAGTGGGGGTTGTTATTCTTTAACATCAGCTCCTTAAGCATCCGAACTCGTCCCTGTGACACAGAATTAAAGAACTCATTTGTAAGTATCTCCTGAAGGCTTATAGCAGCTTTAGCATATTTGTGGATCTAAAGTAATTTGGCAGCTGCATACTTGTTCCAGGCATGAGTCCCTGCGTGGTTGCAGGAGCTCTGCTGTTGTACCCTTCATCCCTACCAGCAAACACCTCTATTTTCAGCCATAGTATTGTGCATTTTTTTCTCTCTTCATTTAGTCCAAGGCTTTTTCTTATTTATCTATGAAAAGGGTTGCAAATCCATTTTTTTTGTCATTAAGAAAAAAATGATTGAACTGGGCCAATGAAGTTGGCTGTTCTTTTCATCCTCTTCTGCTGCATTTGATGTACAGCAGCTCTCTGCTGCTCAGCTCCAGCCCTCTGCGCGGTGCTGTGGGGGAATGTGTGCTGCTGCACAGTGCTGCTCCCCAGGCCGGCAAAGCCTGTTGTGCCTTTGGAACGGGCTTCTGCTTGCTGGCAGTGTCCCAATATGGCAAGAATTAGTGCTCCTGGTGATGGTTTTCTGTGAAGGAAATGGCAAGTTGCAATCTCTACTGGTTCAGCACACTCTGCCCGTGTTCCTCACTTGCAGAGTGGAAAATGTGTAGATGTGATTAGCTTCCCTTGAGAGGCTGTGTGTGTGCATATATATATATGTATGTTAATTGATCCTCAGCTTCGCTGTAAATCGTGTTGGGTGGTATGAAAGTGAGGCTAAAACTTACCTGTCAAGGCTGCAGATGTGCATATCTGGGCCGTTTCCTTGGGGCATGTGGGCGAAACCCTGTGGCTCAGGAGAAATCATTGGTTGTGCATCAATTGGGTGATAAAAACTTAATAAGGTGTGTTTCCCAGAATAAACTCTTACTCTATTGAGAGACACATTTTTCAGATTTTTTTTTTTAAAAACTGGGCTCCTGATTTTCCTATGTTTGTTACCAGTTTAATGAAAGCAATTTCAGTAGAGCCAGTCTTGCACGATTTCCTTTAGTCTTTTGAAATGTCTCCACGAAACTATTTTTCTTGACTTAAAGTGCACTTTTGTTGTGATGAGAATATACTGGAAATGTTCCAGCTGTGGTTTTGGTGCGCTGGTGTATGCTGCTAGATGTCTGTTTAACATTGGTTGGGGGTTACTGAAGAAACACCAGGGGTGTTTAAGCTGTAAGGAATGAAAAGGAGTTCAGAGTTCGGGGGGATGGGGGGGTGGTTCACACCTGAAAAACACCCCACTGACCAGAAGTCTTTTTCTAGAAGAATTGCAAGAATTTTTGTGACAGATTAGTACTACTCCAGAATGTCTGAGAGGAGGGATTTGGTTTTGGGGAGAATGGGAGCTGAGTCCTTTATGTAATCTTTAGAGGAAAGTAGTTTCAGAAGGTGATTCCCTTGGAAGGGTTCTGTGCCGAACATCTGTTCTGTATCCAGCATACCCCATGCAATTGCTCACCTGGTACCAGGTCTGGCTTTATCTTCTGATCTTCTCTTTCCTGAAGTTCTTCATGCTCTTGAAACAGTTTTTCAGAAGTGACCTGAATTCATGGGTTGGCTTGCTTCTTCAGGCTGCTCTGCGTGATGGTTCCAGCTTGTGGTCTTTGTTCTCCCTCTGGCAGTGTGGTGGGGTTCTGTGAAGCTGACCACCCTGTGCTGCGTCCCCCTGCCCTGGCTTATTCTGACTTCCTTTTTCACAGAGCTGATGCATGGGCATCTCACTGGCTTCAGCACTGCAAGTAACGTGCTCAACCCTGCAAAGAGGGAGCGAAAGAAATGAGATGCTCTGGATGATGCACTGGGTTCTTCTGCAGAGACGTAAAATAAGGTCTGACTAGCCAGCCTCAACTGAGGAAGCCACAGAAGATAGAAAAAGCACATTTAGCTGGAGTTTTTCTTGGAAGCCATATTCATCCAGGATTGAAAGGTGAGATGTCCTTTGGTTTTTTAATTTATTTTTTGTGTTTTCAGTTAGATTGAAGGAAGACAGTTCTCTAAAAAAAAAAAAAAGAAAAATTTGGTAATTTGTATGGACATTTTCAGGTGCTTTTCATAAAGATATGTATTTATTTGCTTTAGTTTGGGTCACTTTACTTTTTTTAGTTTTAGGACAGTTCTGGTGATCAAATGTCCTTGGAACTGAAGTTCCCCAGATGACTCTTACCTGAGAGCTTAGTGGAAACTAGAGGGGTGTGGAGATGTAGTAAAATGCTTCAGAGCTGGAGGCAGACTGGAATGTGAGAAAGGAGCATGGTAGATCCTTGGTAGGAGGCTGGAACCAGACAAATACAGAACAGAAATGGAGTAAGAATGAAGTATTGCAAAAAGAGCTTGAAGGTGAAAGCAGTTATTCCATTACTTGGTGCTTTAAAGTCAAAATTCCATAGAATTCGAACTAATACCACCATGGGTTTAGCAAAGACACTCTACTGTGGTTTGCAGGAGATGTCCAAACAGCTGAGTATCCCCTTCCAGCCTCTCCATATATGTGTGAAGCCAACAGCAAGCATTGTTCAGAGGTTTTAATTGGTGGCCTGTTGAATCTTAGCTGGCAATTAGAGGTGAGGAGGAAGGCTGCAGTGAGGAGGGAGGAGCCATTAGGAAGACAGGGTCTGCACATGTTAGAAGTGGTGTTCCTCTTGCTGTGTTTAAATGGTACGTATGAAGACACAGTGTGTTCATGGGAAAGGGCAGAGAAGGTACCGGGTAGAAACCAAGTGCTCAGAATGACACCATTCTGAAACGTTGAGCTAATTTTGCATTTCACTGGTAAAATTACCTTTTTCTGGAACCACTGACAAAAGATAGGTGTTTCATGTTAGGTAATTTTCAAAGTGTGACATTTAAGTATTTGCTCATCAGGTGGCTGCTTGGGAGGCTGCTAATGCTGCTCCATGGGGAATGCATGTGATTAAATGGTATAAAAGGTTTAGGGTTTGTATTGTTGATAATCTCCATAGTATAACCTGAGCTTTATTTGTGGTATCATTTAAAACTTGATGTAATTAATTCCAGTGCATAAGATTACTGTATTCAGTTCTATTTCCCTTGTCAGTCAACCTGATTAATTAACTTCCATGCCGCTGGTTCTCTGGGGATATCTAAATATACATAAATGCCAGCACCAAGAATTATTTTTCTGTTATTTTTGAACAATAAGTTCTGGTGCACTTTCTCTTAGTTGATATTCCTTCTGTGGAGGTTTGTCCTGTGAATGTGTTAGGTTTAGCTGCTAGCCAAGAAAAATACGATGGATGTACTTGTGCTTTCAGTTACACAAGGGTAGTCAAACAATCTGTTAGTTGTAAAGTCTGATGGATTTGTGGCAGGAGTAGAGCAGCAGTACCTTCTCAGTGTCACGAACTGATAAAAGCCTGTGTGTGAAAGTGAGCGAGTTGGTACTGTTGTCTGATGGGTTAATGTGTTCCGTGTTACACTTCATGTGGAGGAAATGGGGTTAGATTTGAGCTAGTTTGGGTGACTTTTTCTGTCACTGCTCTACCAGTATGTGTCAGTAACACTTGGAAAGTCCTAGTGATGACACAGGAAATGAAAAATTCAAACTGAATAGCCTGGTCTTTAGTAATATTTTATGCTTGATTTGATTTTAATTGTTTTTAAAGACTAACTAGTATTAAACTATGTATATTCGTTGGGCAGAACTGCAAACCTAACAAGTTATTGAGGCTTTCTCTTTAGTCTTACAGTGGGGCATTTTCTCTCTTCTAAGTTTAAATTTAAGACATTAAGGAATAGGAAAGTTTAAAACTATTTGGTCTGTTAGTCAGTAAGAACTGGCCTACCCTAAAACATGTACCATGTCAGCCAATCCCAGGGGTGGCACTGTATCCTCTTAAGAAAGAGGAGGCCATTCTCATGAGATTTCGTTTGATATAGTTGCTTCTTAAAGAAGAATTTCACAGTTGCTCCACTGGATTTCATTGGACACTACTCTTAGGCTTAATATAAAATTGTAATAACAATTAAAAAAAAAAAATCCCTAATTTCTGAGGAGTGTTTTCTCACCAGCTGCTCAGCCCATTACTGAATGGATGGCACTCTCCCATCTCTGTGTGCAGATGGTAAATAGCTCATCTGTTCAGGCAATCAAAACCAGGGTGTCAAGGGGAATGCTTGAGCCTTCACAAATGAGCTGTAGGAGCTGCGACTTCACTTTCCAGAATTTGCATTTGGAAGCAGTGACACAGGACATCGACCATTTTATTAAGAGATGATCATGGTCCAGAGTTGCCATCTAAGAGCAAAGAGATATAAGATACTGTTTTACCAACTCGATCTTTCTGCAGAAGCTACAGATTTTTGACATCCTTTCAGTCATCAATATCTGAATGTCCTAAGGGTGGCAATTCCCTTCTTGTTCTGTCCTGCTTGTTTTTCTTAACCAACCCAACAAAACCCCCCAAAAAATCTCAAAAGGTGTTTTGGTCACTTGCTCTTCCAGTTTGAGTCTACCCTCTCCTACTGGACCCAGCTTAAAACCAAAAAAACCTCTAGTTCGTCACCCTAACTTCCTAACCAGCTATGCAGGAGAATTTTCAGTCATGTCTGCTACTTGTATTTTCAGTCTCATTTTTCCTGCCTGTAAACGTTACCCAATTTTCTCTCATTGCTTAACAATGGAGTAAAAAAACACCCAACCCTTTGTGTATGTTTGATCCATTTTTGGACTTGTGGGAGAGGAGTGTCTGGGCCACTTACTGCTCTTTCTTTCTGTGGAGATGCCAACCAGCAGGACTCTCTCTGCAGCACTGAAAGGTTTGCCCTGCCCGCATGCCACTGGCTGCAGTCAGTCTCTAGGGGCAGGATTCTCTGGTCAGGTCGCAGCACAGCAAGCCAGGCGTGATGATGCACACCTGTTGCAGAGAGGTGAGGGTGCTCAGTACCTGCTCAGGTCTGTTTTAGCAAGTGTTAGAGCTGTTTCCTTGTCGAATAGAAAAGGTTGTGTCTGCTGTTGTATTACGTTCATCAGGGAAAAGCAAAGGGGTCTGAATACGGTGTATGGCTCTGAAGATTGGAAGAGTAGAACTGGAAGAAGGTTTAATAACAAATGCTGAGAAACCAAATCTGAGATGGATTTTGATTAAAGGTCTTCCTAACTGTTTTCCTTCCATTTCCTTTTTTTGTGATGATAACTCACTACAAGAAGGACAATCAAGATGCTTGAGTGTGTCCAGAGAAGGGCTTTAAAGCTGGTGAAGGGTTTAGAAGACAAATCCTATGAGGAGCAGCTGAGTGAGCTTGGGATTGTTTAGTCTGGAGAAAAGGAGATTGAGGGGAGACCTCATAGCTCTCTACAACCATGTATAAGGTGGTTGTAGTAGGGTGGGGGTCTGTCACTTCTCCTTGGTAGCTAGTGACAGGACAAGGGGAAACAATCTGAAGTTGCATCAGAGGAAGTTTAGGTTGGATACTAGGAAAAATTCCTTTACTGAAAGGGTTGTCAGATATTGGAACAGGCTGCGCAGGGAGGTAGTTGAGTCACCATACCTGCAGGTGTTTAGAAGAGAGCAGATGACGTACTTGGTGACGTGGTCTAGTGCTGGACATAGTAGGGCTGGATAGATGGTTGGACTTGATAATCTTGAAGGTCTTTTCCAACTGTAACTTTTCTATGATTCTATGAATGCCTATATTTAGTTATTCGTCCGTATCATATGCTTCCTCAATAAGATGGCTTAGGATGGCATGGAAAGTCCATGTCAGTATGAAGTGTCTCTGAAATGCTGGTTGTTTTCTTCTTTTCCTGGGCTTCTGTTTTTATGCTTTTTTTGGTGATGATGCTTTTAGTGTCAGAATTTCTAGGTTACATGGCTGGTGTACCAGAAAGGTCTTTATGGTAGACTTACTGTTGATACTGCTCTCATTTATTAGCACTCCATTAAATGATACATTAGAAATAGAGATATGTAGGGAACTCCTGGAATAATTGTGTTCCCAGGTGTTTTGTGGTGTGTCTTTACACAGTTTGTACCAAACAAGGTAAGTGAAAAAGCAGTTATGATAAAATGAAGCGTTGTGATAACAAAGGTACTGCTTGGAAATTTGCTGTAAACTATGGGGCTAAGCCTCCCCGTTGCTTCCTTGATATGTGGCATTTTGTTTCATAGGGGAGAGACCCTGCCTGTATGATCAGGGTTTGTGGTTCTGTGCTCACACACCACTCCCAGGACAACCCCCTCTCCACAGCTGAGCAGACACTTGTATATGTATCCCCTTTGTAAAGTGGAAAATTTTATGGTTGTTTTGCATAAAATTACTAAATTACTTTTCATCCTTTCCTAGATGCTTTTTTTTTTTTCTAATCTTGGGGCTGCTGTACCTAATGTAGTAAATGAATTCTAAAGCCCAAGGTCAGTGTTGCCTTCCATCCTCAAAATAAAAGCTGCCACTTACACTTGAGGGCAGAAGTAGCAGCAAAATTAGACTCTTCCTTCTTTCTTAGCATAGACTGATCTCATGGCTGGAGATGGCTGTTCAGCTGCTACCATCAACCAGGTTTCTAATTAAAAAGAAAAAAAATCTAGCCTTTGGATATAAAAGCTCCTTATTACTACTTTCATCTCTAATTTAATTCAAAAAGCATTTAAAGAGAAAGATCTGTTGTGAACACTGGCCCTTTTACAGGCTTGGGGAATGCGGTTCTGGCTTTAGTTGCTTATAAAAACCTGGCTCAGAGAAAGCATCTCAAGAGGAGGATGATAATCTATTAGTACTGCATTTACTGGCATATAGATCCCACACCTTTCCCCCCTGCCCCAGACTGGCACTCACTAGAGATTTACATGCAGATTTCCTGGAAACTTCTTATTTCTTAGCAATGGCACCTACGCTCATGTCCGGAAGCTTGATTTGAATCAATAAATGTAATGAGGAGCAAGATTAATTCTTTCAGCACTCCAAAATCTTTTGGCAGTTGCATTAAACTTTCAAATCTTGTATATATTTCTCAAGCAAATTTATTTATCGGACTCAGTTTATGGCTCCCCTGGACAATAAGATGACCGTAATAAAACCTTGCCTAAGAACTACTGTGTTGCGGCGATGGAGCAGGTGACCTGAGCCAGCCAACCTAAAGTCATAGGGGTCAGCACAGTGTGTCATCTGGCCATTGTTTCTGATGTGCTCCATTTAGGAAGAGAATACTTGGTGAGCTCACTGTTAGGGGAAGGGAGTATTTTTTTGGTCATTTTTCTTTTTATCTGTGCAGAACAAGATGGTTTTTTGTTTCTGGTAACTTGGTGTATCATGCAGAAAGAGGCAGGTATAACCAGATACATTACAAAAACTGATAGAGATTTGATCTCTCAGATATTTCAGGGATTGTTTTCTCTGTCAGATGAAAATGATTACCTGTTATCCAGTCTGAAATGGTTGCATTTTGATTAAATCATGATACTTTAGCCTTGGCCAGCAATTAACTACCACATCCAGCGGGATCGGGGAGAGAATCGAAAGAGTGAGAGAACTCGTGGGCTGAGATAAAGACAGTTTAATAGGATGCACTAAAAAGGAAGATGATGATAAAGATTAATAATATACACACAAAACAGGTGACAAACAGCACAGTTTCTTGCCACCTGAAGTCAATGCTGCCCGAGAAACTCCAGTTTCTGTGCAAGACCCCACTGGTCTGCCCTGTGAGGCCCCCAGCTGCCCCATGAGCGTGATGCCTTATGGTATGGAATATCCCTTTGGGCAGTTTGGGTCAGCTGTTTTGGCCATGTCCCCTCACAGCTGCTTGGGCACTCCTACTTTCTTGTTAGCTGGGCAGTATGAGAAAGCTGAAATGCCCTTGACTGCTGGGCAACAACTAAGACATCTGTGTGCTATTGGCATGATTCTTGTCCTAAATCCAAACCAATGCAGTACACCAGTTGCTGGGAAGAGTATTAACTCTGTCCCTGCTGAAACCAGGATGCTCTGTGTTTCTGTTGTTTTGAAGTCCACGGGTTTTTGGATGATAAGGGAGAAGAAAGTAGGTTTTTTCAGATGGAAAAAATCTACACATTTGGATTAGTTGGTTTGAGATGCTGCACTGCATACGTAAAATAATGAGGAGGAGGGAGTATTCAAAATCCCACTTTTATTTAAGCAGCTGTGGTGTTTAAAGGATGGATTTGGCATTTCACACTGCATGAAAAGAGGTACTGATAGCTCTGAAGTTTTAGTCTCCTGTATGACATGGAAATTATCAAGAATAATCACTGCTTCTGTTACCTTGCAATAATACTCTTCCTTTAGGAGGGAAGATGATTTACCCAGTTTTGCCAACAGAAGAGTAGTTGTATTTAGTATAAGAAAACAGTTGTGCATAGAACACTGTCTGTGTGTTAACCGAAGGTAATAGCGCTCACTGTGACCTGCCCCATCATGAAGAAATGTCCTGGTTTTTCTTTGAATGAGACTGTTGGTTATGTAGGATACAAAAGTTAATATTCAGACCTGAAGCCATCTTGAGAGATGAGGTAGGTAATTAAGGAGTTGTTGGTCTGTGATGGAGTAGACAGTGACTTAAGCCACCACTACATAGGCAGTAATTACCACTGGATAGTAAACTACTCAGTCTGAGAGAGTTTTTCCACCTGAAGATGATGGGAGGTTTGACATTGCTTAGCTCTCACGTTCTGCTGTGTAATCGCATGCACATGCTCTCTGTTTACACACACATATATATTCACACAACCCTCCCTCGTGTATAATCACTTTCATTTGTGCTGCATAGTTCATAAAGTATAAACATCTAGAGGTGGTGCTTGTTTAGGTATGGTTCAACTAATTCTGGAAATAGGCATTTCACAGGTTAAAAATCCTTGAAACTTTAGATCTTCCTTCAAGTCTGGTGCTCAGGCCACAGTAGTTTTCAGATGATTGCAAGGAATTTGTAGGAGCATAAGCTTTCCAGAAGGATATTGTGTGCATTTCTTCCCTATAGACACAGAGGTATACTATAGAATATAATATACATAAAGCATATAATACACATAAATATATTAGCATATAATATAGTATAGCATATAATATACATAAAATATTAATAGATTCTGATGCCTGTTGTTATTTGATTGATGGTCCTTTGTGGAAGGAGAGGAAACCTGATGGCCTTTGAGTTAGTGATTTTGCCTGAATGCCTGTCATGACCATGTGCAAGCAAGTGTCCCTGAAGTTGCCCAAACCAGCTTAGAGAAGGCTGCTTTTTGGTGCCTTACAGACCTTGAAAGACTGGTAGACATAAGTTAATGTCTGTCTGAAACCGCAGGTCATTCTCTGTGGCATTTTTGTCTCATTAAGTCAGTAAGTCTTTACTATTAAAAAAGAAATTTATTTTTTCAAGAAATCACTCAACAACAACCTGCCCTTGTGAAACTAATTATACCTGTTAGCTTTTATCTGTATGTGACGTCTCTGAGATGCCATCACAGCATTTGTTGAGGAGAGCCACTAGCAAACCTCCTGAGGAAAAAAACCAAACCACAAAACACCTCTTCCTCTCCGATAGAAAATTATATAGAGGATTCTTGTAGAAAAATCTTGCCTTGGGAGACTTTCAGAGACTTAGAGGCACTATTTTTTTACTGTTGTATAGTAAATTTCCTAAACACAAAACTGCTAGGTTTGTGTGTATCCTCCTCATGCTTAAAATGGCTGATGGGGCAACAGACAACTGAAATCTTTGGGAAGCGTTCTATGTCAAGAGCTTTTGGCCAAATTCTTCCCCAGTGTCTTTTTGAAGATGCTGAGCAGCTGGGACTTCAGTGGTGAAATCCTTGTGGGGACAAATGCTAGATTAGAAAGAAAGAAAATGCCCAGTCAATATCTGTCAATAAATTAAAAAGGTGTTGTAAAGAGGGTGGGTAAGAATTGGTTGGTTGTGGCTGCTGTGAGTGATAAGAACCAGGTGACCGCAGCTGAAGCTTAGCAGAAGACCGGGTTGAATATAAACAGGAGAGGTTTCTCCCTACTGGAGTCTGAGCTGTGGAACACACTTCCAGAGGATACTGTGGGTGCTGGAAGTTGGCACAGGCTGGAGGGAGCAGCAGGTGTGTTTTTAGAGGTGAAATCTGTTGCACCTTACTGAGCACCTGAACTGAGTATGACTGCTCTGCTGTGGCCCTCTCAACTTCTGGCATAGTGCTGAGAGTTGCCACAGGACCTGTCTGAGTGGCAGTAGGGCTAAAATTCCCTAATTCCTATTACCCACCTCAGCAGCAATGCATTTTTATTACTTGATTCAAGTTCTCTGGAAGATATGAGAGTGCTATTGGTTTGGAAGCTCACGTAGAATTTTTCTGTGTGAGTGAAAGCTTAAATAGAATGAGCTAACCAGAGGATTCAAACTCTGTGGATGAAGACTTAAGGTAATTATGTCTTCTGCCTGTTTGGCTGCAGTTTATAGGAAAGGTTTGTGATTGACGTGGAATGTGTCTCCATGAGTATTCACTGTAGCCATATGTCTGAACAGGAGTGCTTCCTACCTTGCTAGTGTTTATCCCAAATATCAGGCTGGAGTTTGTAGTTTGACATATAGCTGAAGGTAATCTGCAGCTTACATAGGTAGATTGATTCTCCTGAACATCAGGGAAGTCACTCTGGTTTACAAAATGTCATTCGTCTCATTTAGATTTGTAGAATCAGGATTATGCTCTGTTGTTTGACATTGCAAATAACCCCTGGTCTGCTTACTCCTTAAAGGTTAAACTTCTTTACTGCTGGATGAATTAATCTTTTTGATAGCATTATACAATCTTTCAGACATGACATAAGAACCTTGTGGATCAGTGGAACAGGAAATCCTTCATTGGTGGTAGTATCAGGTGCTCTCTAATCATGTCTGGGTATGGTTGGAAGCTTCAGTTTGCTTGGCCTGGCTCCATGTCCAGGGACTGAACACACTGCTCCTTAAGGGCTGCAGACCTTGACAAGGGACTCTCTAGCTGCAATGACTCGGGAAGAATAAACTCAGGAAGAGCTAGGCTGCATGGCAAAGTTTCTGGCAAAACTGTACTCCTCACGGCAGAAATTTTAGACATTGTTGTCTTCTGTGGTTTTGTTTTTTTCTTTGTAGATAGGTGGATGAATCTTATCTTTCTGTCCCTTTTCTTACAAAACCTTGCTTAATACAAACCACAGTTTTCCAGAGGAATATGGAGAAGGCACTGTGCTGCAAAGAGCTTTGATTTGCCCCAAATTAAGATATTTCTCAATTCACTCCACAAATACCAAATCCTCCGTTGTTGTGGAAGCAGTGAATCTGGTTTGTTTTCTGGGGGCGTGTATCAAGGGCTGCATTTCCCCTCAAGCTTTTGAGTGTATGTTGGCAGCCCAACTCCTGCCAGAGGGCTGGAAGGATGGCTGAGTGGCGTGGGCTGACTACAGGAACAGCTTCAAAATGGGGTGTCCGGGAGGGACAGGTGCTAGCGGCACCCCAGAGTGAGACTTAGAGGTACCTTAGGCTTTTTAGCTTTTTCTTAAATGTCAGCTTAGCTGGTGCTTGCAGGTGCAGCAGACTTTGTAACAAGGTATGTTATTTAGAAAAAACCAGAAATTTCAGACTTTGTTTGCTTTTAAGTGCAAGTTTTCCTTCTTAGTCTGCCTGGTACAAAGCCTCCTGGTCAATGTTTCAGGGCAACTTTGGATCAAATGTCTAACCCAGGACATACTCAGGGATTTTAGTGCCCAAATCACACCTATATTGCCAACTCTGTTTCCTTGAGGAAATAAAGAAGAACATTTATATTCAATTCAAGGTTCCAAAGAATGTTTATCAATACGATGATAGGTCATTTATATATAAATACATACATAAAAGAGGGTTTATTTGTATACTGCAGATATGTCTTAGCTTATCAGAAAGACAGATGAACAGCAGCTCAAAGGAAGTCCCTTAAGCAGAAAGATTCTTCTATTTAAATGCAAGCAGAACATCAGTGTAAGAAATAAGCAATATGTGCAAAAATGGTGTAAATCCTGTGGCTGCCCTTGCAGCCGAGTTGGCATATTGCTGGGAAGAATAGATACATTTCCTGCAGGAGAACACTTAACCTAGAGATGATATCAGGCTGCCCAGGGGGGTTGTGGTCTCCTTCTCAGGAGATATGCAAGACCCGTCCGGATGCCGACCTGTGTGACCTGTCCTAAGGAACCTGCTCTGGCAGGGGGGTTGAACCCGATGATCTCTTGAGGTCCCTTCCAACCCCCATGATTCTGTGATTCTGTGAAACACTTAAATGTACTTCAGTGCGGATTCCAAATGCTACATTCATTGTGGAGTTGGAATACGAACAACAAGGTTTTACTCAGAAGTGCTTGTATCAGCAGACATTGTGTTACTACTCCCTGAAAACAAATTACCCATTAAAAACCAGTAATTCTGCATAAGAACGTTTCTGTACCTGGTTCTGTTTCAGTGTGCAATAACCTTTCACAAGCAGTGTTGGGGTGGTGGTTGTTCTGAACCTTTAAGGCTTTTCTAGATTCCTTGACTGGCTGGGTAAGGATTGCATGTCTACTGACTCTTCGTTTATATACAGAAAGTTTCTGTTCCCAGATCTTGTACAAACCTCTGACTTAGAGAACATCCACCTAAATGGTTTTTTTTTTTTACTTCACTCTGGGGAGAAAGCAGAAGGCAAAAGAGCAGAGTCTATGCCATGTAGCCTTCCCTTTCTGACGAACAGTTTGTGCCCAGCCATAGCTGAAGTTACAGGATGTGTGCAGACTTGTTTACCACCCCCTATCCCCGAAGAGTGCAGCTTTGGAAGTCAGGTGATGGAGTCACTCAGGCTTCCAGCACCTGGAATTGGTTTTGGATTTGTTGGGGTTTTTTTATGTCTTTTATATCCTGTTACTTGTAAACTTCTAGGACTTGATTTGGCCAGAGTCCCAGATCAAGGTGGGAAATGTGCTGGATTACTTGCAGAGGAAGAGATGGTTGACACCCTCCTGCCAGCCTCAGAGTTGGGAGCAGGCTGGCAGTCATATGTGAGTACCTGCTTGTAGGATGAGGTTTGGAAGAGCGAGGCAGTGTATAAAAGGATGAGGCAGGAGAATAAAGCGATCCAAAACTGCATGTATTTTTAAGCATACAATTGGCTGACTTTCTGCAGGCCAGTGTGATGCCAATTTGTGCCCATTGATAGCTTGTCAATTATCGGAGCCAAGCTGGATAAGGGTTGGCTTGCAGTCCAGTTTGTAAGGAGCCTTTAGTTACCATACACGTGCACTTCATATCTAATTCCTCATATTAGATGCAAGTTAGGCCTTGTCTAGCCATCTTTCTCATTCTTTGCTTTCGACAGTTGTTGTCTCAAGAAAAGCTGGCATATGCCCAGCAGGCAGCACTGTTCAGTTCCAGTGTTTTTGGTGGGCAAGGACCACAAAAAAGCCCTTTCTGTTACCTGTGGGGCCAGTCCAAGAAAATACATTGTTGTGCCAGTGTCACCAATTTTCAGTGTCGTAGAGCAAGCTGAGGTAAGATACCACCATGAGTAGTAATAAACAGGCAAGGACAACCTCTCAAATGCTTTGTGAATTGCTGCCTCTGTGTTTACACTGAAATTGTCGCTTCGTGGCATCTGTGTGGTCATACAGATCTTTAAAGTGGGAAGGTGGAAAGATCCAGGTGTCCAAGGCCCTTTCCTGTGTGGTGTTAAAATTACAGCTTGCAGGTCAAAAGAGGTTTTGCAGTAATCCACTGGCTCTTTCTTTTTTTCCCCCCTTCTTTCTAGAACCTGTGGTTCAGGAGAAATATGATTTGCAGAGTGTTCTTCTTACAAGAAGGTTCAGTGCTTTGTTGCCACAAGGCTCTGCTCCTGGAGGGGATAGGCGTAAAGTTTGCATTTGGTTGGAACAAGGGACTTTTCTTGTACACAACTGAATTACCATGAAAACAACAAGAAATAAATAATAAAGCACCTGAAGGATTGCATCTAGTTTTTAGAGGAGGATATTGTGATAAGAAGAGGAGAATATAGGAATAGGAGAAGAAAAATAGTGAAAAATACTATATTGTATATACATTGACATGAAAAAAACCAGACCAGCAGTGTTTTTAATGAAGGAAAATCTGGGAGAGGTCAGAGAACACAAATTTGTGCCCCAGCCTTGCCCTGTAGCACGAAGGCTTGTGCCACTGTAGAGGCACGTGGTAAACCCAGCATTATGGCTTAGGGAAGTCAAGGGAGTCAGTTTGACCAGTGGCATACATTATTAAAGGTGCTCCTGGGGCTCTAAGGTTTCTCTAAGGCCAGAAAGGTTTCCTTCCCTACAGCGGTAGAGTAACACACCACTCAACATAAAATGTATCACTATTAGATAGACAAATCCTAGATGGTCCCTGTCAAATTTATTTAATGTGTGGTTTAGGGAGTCTAGGCCAAATCCCCGGGGTTCATGTGTAAGTGTAATCCAGACTTCAGTTCTTGTTGATTTCTTTGCATTTAGATTTGATTTCCTTTTACTAGTGGCTTTGTTAATACTTCATTCCCTTCTAGTCCAGATGTGCTGATTGCCAAGGTTATGATTTTTATCACAAGTCCAGAGGTAATGGGAATTTCATAGTAATTTTAATCACTTTTTTCCCTGAAGTGATTTCTTTGTATTCCTCTATTGCTGCCATCAAGGCAATGTATATTCTGACATCCACTTTAGACCAAGTAAATGACATCTTTATAATCATCAGAGGTAGTAATGGGTGTATTAATTTTTCAGTGAGCAGTGAGAAGAAGTTACAGTATTTAGCTGTGCCAGATTTCTTCTGATATCTGACCTTTTGCTTTCTTTTAGGTTTACTGTGATTTTTTTTCTGGTACAAATGGAGTCCTTGCTTCATTAAAGTCACTGAAACGCCCAACTTAGAGTAAACCAGAGTTTCTATGTTACCGAGAAGGCAGACAGACTTGATTCAGTTTCTCAAGCTAGCAGTGAATCACACACAAAAAAAAAATTACATAAGCTCTTCACAATACAGTACAAAAATCACTGTAAAAAGCCACCCAAAAAGCCAAACAAAGAAACACAACACCAAACAAAAACCACACAAAACACCAAAGCAGTGTTGCATATGTCAGCATTTTCAGATATTCTATCTGGGGACATTGCTCTGGGAAGTAAATTGGTGTGACTGAGAACAAGTTAGGAGCAAATTTGGCTTTTCAAGGAGGGAATTAAACCATGGATTCTGTAAACAGCAGATGTAGCATATAATGTACTGGGAACAGGGCGCTCTAATGTACTGGAAACATGGAATGTCAGTGTACTTAAAGGATTCTATTGCTTTTAAGGTATGCAGTTAAGATCATACATATGTGGGGTTTTTTCTTAATGCTTCACAATATTCAACGTGCTTCTCGGCAAGCTATCTCTCAAGTGGTATGCCTGCTATTAGTTATTCCCAATAGCTTGTCTTCTATAATATAGGTGTTGTTTTAAGGGGAGAGCGTTAATTGAGCAGTTGTATGATAACTGATGTCATGCAGGGTTTTTTCTTTTCTCCAAACTGCAACCTTCTCCACAATGAATGGTGTGCTTTTGTACCTTAACTTTACTGTTTGGGACTCTTCTGTGAGCTGCATTGCCATTACTCTGCTAAGACTTTTAGAATCATAGAATATCTCGTGTTTGCAGGGACCAAGTCCAAGTCCCTACTCCTCATAGGACTACTGAAAACTAAATTGTATGACAAAAATGTCATTCAGATGCTGTTCCAGCTCCTTGAACTCTACCAGGCTTGGTGTCAGGATCGCTTACCTGGGTAGCCCATTCCAGGATCTGACCACCCTCTTGGTGAAGAACCTTTTCCTAATGCCCGATTTGAACCTGATGCAGCTTCATTTTGTTTCCTTCCATCCTATGCCTGGTCACCAGAGAGGGGAGGTCAGCACCCCTTTCTCTGCTGCCTTTCTCCTGGAGAAAGGTATGGCAATGAGGTCACCTCTCAGTCTTCTCCAAGGTGAACAAACCTAGTGACCTCAGCTGTTCCTGGTAAGTCTTTCCCTGAGGACCTTTTCCCATCTTGGTTGCCCTCCTTGTGACACTCTCTAATGGCTCAGTGTCCTTCAGACTGAGGTGCTCAAAATAAACACAGTACTCGAGGTGGGGCTGCACGAGTGCTGTGTAAATCGGCACAGCCACCTCCCTCAAACAGCATTGTGCTGTTCTTGATTTACACCAGCATGGAGCGTATCATTTGATCTTTGTAAGCTGTGTTGACTGCTCAACACTTATGTTCCCATCAATTTTGCTTGCAGTTGTCAATGCTTGTTCCTTGAAGCTGGGGAATCTTGGTATATAATTGCTTTCATTCAGTTTGCTTGTTGCCCTTGCTTTGTTAGTCATCATCCTGCATCCAGAAAGTATTATTTACTCAATAAATGACTGCTGGAGCTTGGAGCTTTGTCATCTGGTGAAATGAGGCTACTCTTAGTGGGTGTACAGGGCAAATGATACTTCTCTCGTACAAATTTCTGATGCTTCAATTCATAATTGTTTTTCTTTGTTTTTAACTGAAGGAAGATACAGTAATTATGATTTCAGTTTTGGACAGGATGAAGACGACCTGCAGTTTCTTGAGGTCACCCAGCCTTGTGCTCCACAGGGAACTGAATAGCTTTTCTTTTATGTAGGCCTTTGGTGGCTCCTCACTGTAGGTTACATTGCACAGAAGAGGGGAGCCAGGAAACGGCATTGAATTTTTTTTTCTGGAGAACAGTTCCTTTTAAGGATTTTTAGAAAAAGGAAAAAAATGCAGGGAAAAAATAGTTCTAATAAAATTTTGACAAGCCAATGCAGCCAGTCCTGAGGTCAAAGGTGTTCTGTGACTTCTAGAAATGGCTCACTGAGGAGGAGTGACAGGATTGATTTATGTACATCAGTGCTTCATCTGTGGCCATTAAAATGTAATTCCTTTTTTTCTAGATAAAGTTCTCATTTGGTATTTTAACATCTATGAAATCAGAGGAATCATGATGAAAAAATTCACAGATGAAAAATCCTTGTGGGTATGGTACAGGAGTCACATTGATATATAAACGAGATGCCCTTTGGGAAGGGTGAACCCTGGAGATCTGTATCTTGGAATACATTGCTCCTACTCATTCCTTTTCTATATTGTAAGGTGAAGAAACTTGATGGCATTCAAATGTGTTAAATACTGCTTGCCAGCAGTGTGACTTCAGAGTAAAATTGTAGCTGGGAGCTTCTTTTGGATGTTTTTCCCTTTTTGCACTAGACATTCTAATAATAAACACCCCAATGAACAAACAGTTCTGCGCTTCTGTTAGACAGACTGAAAGGGAAACAGATTTCAAGCCATGGAAATTGGATTTCCTGAACCCTCACATGAGATGAAATAATATTACAAATATGCATTGTGCTGTCCAGAGAGATATGTTGATAATCAAGTTTATATTTCGTTTATAAAGAAATATATTTGATAATGCAGAGGGAATAGTAGATGCAGTGTGTGTGCCCCACAGGGTGAAAGGGATAGATCTTTAGTTAACCACCTGTTATAGCTGTAGGACATCTCCTTAGCTTCCATAAGTAATGACATGGAATGGATAGTCCTAACCCTCTCAGAATGCATTGGGAACTTAAACAGTCCTAGTTGTGCTTATCGAAGCGTTTGCAATTATGGGAAATGCCTGTCAAAAGCTCTGCTGTGTAAGTTGCTACTGCTTATAGAGATTAAATTATTTAATGCACAGAGTTTTCGTTCTTCCCTCAAGAGTAGAGCTGCCAAAGTACTTTCACAGGGTTTAATTTTTGATTATTTCTTCAACTTTAGCTAGCTTTTATACTTGAATCAAAATAGCCATTAAAGAAGTAGTATAAGAGAGAATTTTTATTAGTCCCTAGAACATTAGTACCACATACTACTTTGTCTAAAACAAATGAGGCTGGAAACTTTCCAGAGCACTTGTGAAGTTGTTACATTTCCCCCCCTTTGAGCATAAATCTTTAGTGAACCATAGCAGAAGTGTCTAATGTCAGTGTTTGATATGGAAGTGTCTCTGTGGAAGTCAGGATAATTTTTCCTGTCAGAATGTCAGTCCTGGCTCCCTGCTCTGTACCCTGCTTTCCATCCCCCTTCCTTCCCCCATTAAGGGGTCACTTACCAAACATCATCCGGTCAGCAGAGGTACTAATGCATGTCCCCAAGACTGTAATCAGGTTGGTTGAACCAATTAGAGTAATGTACGATAATTAAAAATCCAGTAGGACTTGTCTGCCTTTCCCCTAAGTATGTCAGGTTTTACACCTCAGGGATTTTTTAAATTAATATTAATTGGTAGTTTTATTTTAACATAAAGCCTGAGCACTTCTGACCTGGTAGCTACTGAATACTGCAAATCTGAACCTCCCTAGTGACATTTTTTTGACAAGGTTTTCAATGAAGCGTGCTTGTGCTACAGAAAGCAAAGGGCTTTGCCATGAAGCACTATTGGAATCCATCTGGGTTCATTACATTTTAGAAGCTTACACCTCTCAAATGTAAGAAGAGGTTTTCTCCAGCTTAGAGGTTTTTGTGCCAAATACACTGGTGAAAAAAACCCACTTTCTTTTGTTCCTCTAACATGAAAAATGTTTCTACAGAATTATTCTCCCTTTGTCAATACTCCCCAAATGACAGGGGCTTTTCTAATATTAAATGTGACTACTCCATTGTATCTGGTGGGATGCAATATGCTGGGTTTACACAGGTGACTGGGAAAAGCAGCAGATAGTATTTTCTCAGCAGCTAAGTCAGTTTATAAATACGTATAGGACTGCCAATTCTTGTGGTCTCCATGAACTGCTATGAAATCCAATTTGTTAATCAATTTAATTCTGTTAAAAGAAAATGGACTGATCCTCTTGCCATAGTCACAGTCAATCCTGTTTCCTCTCTTATTTGCTGTAGAAGAATAAAGTAACAGAGCTTTGATTTTTTTTTTGTTTGTTTGTTTGTTTCATCTTCTCATGAAAGGGCTTTCTGGACTGATACCAGACCCTTCCTTTGACCGTGTCCCAGCTTGTCCTTGTCTTTCTCAAAACCCATGGATGCTATTGGACAGTAGGTATTCCTGTGGATGGTGGGGGAAGGAGGTGGACTTTGTTTAAACTGATAGTTGGAATGGAGGAGAGAGGGCTAGGAGACACAGTTGTTTCACTAGGGTTAGAAGTTGTTGATCAGTAGGAACTGGGGCTGGTCTCTGCAGGGAAAAGAGCTTCTGTTTGGTTTGACTCCAGGAGTGACCTGTCCTTTCTGCAAGTACTGAGTGTGAGTGTTATGTGTGAGATCAGAGGTACACGTTGGTGTGTGCTCTGTGCAGTTAGTTTGAGAAATGTGAAATGGGCTGATCTTGGAGCTCCAGAAGGGCCCGAGAGCTGTTGGGGAACTTCTTTGACTCATGCTGTTAGTGAGGAATATTCCTGTCTGCTGCTGCTTTGGAACAATGCACAGAACAACATCAATCCATCTTTCAAGTTTCAGTATGGCTTTTAATGACTTAGCATACTCTGGTCTGGCTTTACTATATGTGTACAATCAGTATACCTATACAATAAGAAACGAAAGGTTTGTTTCAAGTTAAAAATGCAGAAAATATGGCTTTGCTTTTCTTGCATGTGTCTTGTCTTCCCTAACGAGCCCCACAGTCCTTGTTTTTCCTTCATGGAGCACTCTCCTAGCCTTGAGTGGATAGGTTTTATCTCACTATTGTGTGGCCTGTTTTGCTCAGGTTGGGGCTAGCTCCCTGTTTATTGTATGCTACTCAAATGCTACTTGTGAGATTCGCTTCTTTACTGATGGACTTTTCTGCATCGATTACCTCTGTGTGATCTGCTGTTTCACAGAGACTGAATGATTTTGGGTGTTGCTGCTTGTTAATATCCTTGTAAATAAGCAAATTATATTCCCTGCCCCTCCAACACCAAATGCATGTCCCTTCTGTCTCAGCTGGCTGTACCTCCCCTTCCATCCTCATCCAGTGCCAAGCCTCGGTTTGTTTCAAACTCTTCCCTTCTGATACACTGTTTTTTGTCTGCTGCATTTGTTTCACACACCTTTTCCTACCTGGTGTGGCTGTCAGCATCGCATCTTTCACTGAGGAGGCCTTTATTTTCATTTGGAGTTGTGATCTGCTGTGTAATGTCAAGGGAAGTCCTGGCAGAAGGTGTACGAAAATGTATCAGCATACCAGCGTGGTCCTAATCTTTGGAGAATTTAGCTCAGTGTATTATGATGACTTTTCTCAGCACCTGTATGCTTTGGGGGTGCTGGGGCTTTTTTATGGAGCAGTGTGACTTGCGACAATTGGGTCTTCATGAGGTAGGAAATGTATCCTCAACATGAGGTGCAGTTCTGTTCAAAGCCTGTGCTTTGAAGAGTGGCAATAGAAGAATGTCTCAGTGAAACATTGTTTCTTGCAATTCCAAATGTAAAATATGATGCTTTACAACTGCAGGGGATTTGAAACAACAGCAAAAAAGGAACTTGATCTATTTGAAGCTTTATGAACCTCTTTTTGTGTCCAGGAACCAAGAGTGCTTTTTCTCCAGAGTAAAATGGGGAGGGGGGAGGCATGACAAAAATTACCCAAAACATTTTGTCTTTTGTCTGTGAAAGAGGGTTGATCTCGAGTCCCAGAATTGTTCTAGTTGCTTGATGCCGGACTGGATGTCAAGGTCATAAAGAGAGCTGCTGGGTGCTGCCTGGTTTTGAAGATCTGATCCCTAGCTGCCTATTGATTAGGTCTAATATACGCTCAGTTAAGAGGAGCATTTAAAATTCTCTTTGGGAAAAAGAGTCTGTTTCAGCTTAAATGCCCAACACACAGCAGGATCTTGAAGGCGATGAGACGAGCCTTCATTTCTGATGTTTTCTGCTGTCTTCTCTGTTTCATGGTCACGAAGACACAGTGCTCTATAGAAAACAGAAAAATCATTTTTTGAGAGGGCTGAAACCTTTCTTTCCAAATGATTAAACTGTATAGAGCATTCTCTCAAATGTTGCTCTGAATAATGATGACCCTCATTAAAAGAGTTACTGAGTTATTCTTCTGAGTTGCATAACCTGCATGCTGATGTTAAAACAGCGCTATAATTACCTTCATTTTTATTGCTCATGCTCTGTGACTTCAGATGGAGCTATGGCTGAGCGCGGTTATACAGAGCTCCAGATTGGCAGCATGTGTCTTCCATTCAACTCCTGCAAATCTCACTGTAGTCTCAAGTTGTACTTGAAGAGCAGAAGGTTAAAAGCAATTGTGAAGGTGGTCAGAGAGATTAAATAACACGTTAGCACTGAGCAGGACTGAGATGGCTTTGTAGCAGGTTTTATTAAGGCAGTAGGAGGTTTTGGGGCTCTCAGCAACATGAAGAGGAGTTTTGGTAATTTCCGTGATTTCCATACTTTCCTCAGGAATGTATCTAAAGTCAGCCTCAGGGCCACCGTATCACTCTTACCTTTAGTAGCTACCTTACTATGAACATATGACAAGTTTTCCTAAGTTCTGTAGGGGAAAAAAAAAGTCTGTTCCTCAGGTTTGTGCTAAAATCTTTACTGTGATCTGGGTGAGAAAAGAGGGGTTCTTCTAATGTGGGGAGCAGTCTGTTTCCCCTAAGAGGCACAGCCCAGAGGGTGCAATCTCAGTGAGCATTTCTTCCACGGCTATTCAGACTCTACTTTGAAGCTGGGAAGTGAATTGTATTTCACAGTAGCTGTGTTTTTGCAGTACTTCACAGGTGCAGCTGCTTCTGAGCAGCTTGGGAACTCCAAGGAACCGGCATCCCTGTGTGCTGACAGTGCTCCCTTTTCCCCCCTCTGTGGACACCAGCAAATAGTTCTGAGGAAGGAAGAATGATGATGATCAGTGATTTCAGCTTCTTCAATTTTAAGTCTACAGGGGCTGTCCATGACAAATACCCGAGTTAGTTCTTGGTAAATAAGCAAGCAGGTAAACTGGGATAAGCCAACGTTTGTGCTAGGTAAGTTATTTGATTTCTAGGGCTGTGCTTTTCAGGGAATGCTGACAGGCTACAAACACATCATGCCTAACTCATCTAGGTTAGGAGAATAAATTTCAGAGAAGATTAAAAAGCACTTGTAAATTGGCACTTTGTTGTGAAGTCTGGTTGAGTGCTAGAGGAATCCTGCCTTATGGCTCTAGTTTAAAGCCATCTTAATATGTGTGTCTCTGAAAGGTAACGTGTATCTGATGATAAGAAAACTTATTCTGTGTGAGGTAACAGACACATCTGTCTGTGATCACATTGGTTTACCAATTTCTTCGACTAAAAGCCAGGTTTCACTTACTTCCCATTCCTAATGTTCTTCTAGTCATTTGGCTTCCTATTAGCTTGATTTAGAGCTTGACTTGCAGTTCTCACTGAAGTTTGGCCAAGCAGCTGCTTATATAATTTTTTAATTTCTGTTGTTATTTTCCACGGTTAGATATACAAAGGTCTGTGAAGGAAATTGTGATTATATGTTGGAGCTTTCTCTGACTGCATATAGAATGACAGATTGCTTCCTGGGACTATCGTAAGCATGGCAGGCTGGAAGCCCAACAGGAGACTTGTCTGATCCGAGATCCACTGAATGGCATCACTTGGAATTCACAGTCACAGAATTACAAGGTTGGAAAAGACCTTTAAGATCATCAAGTCCAACCGTTCCCGTCCTAAGCTAAACCATATCCCTAAGTACCTGATCTACCCTTTTTTTAAACACATCCAGGGACAGTGACTCAACCCCCGCCCTGGACAGCCTGTTCCAGGCCCTGACAACTCTTTCAGTGAAAACTTTTTTCTAACATCTGATCCGAACCTGCCCTGGCACAGCTTTGTTCTGTTTTCCCTTGTCCTGTAATTCAGGTGTCTGGAAAGGCCTTTGAGGATTTGTGTCTGCAGTGGGTTTGGGTTCATAGATATCTGTGGGCTGTATTACAGAACAGCTTAGCCTCTAGCTGAGACAGAGAGCATTTTCCCCTAGGGTACAGTATGGTATGGGCCAAGCAACACAAGGGAATGATCTGAGCCAGGACAGTGGCCTTTCCACGTGGTATCTGAAGCATGTGTTTTGCAGCTGCTGTACCAGTCCTGTGTATATCACTGTTGGTTAACTAGGCGGTATATATTATTTTGAGAAGCAGCATTGGTTGTTAATGTTTCCTTACAGCTCCTTCCACTCCCTGTGCTTTTGACTCTTCATTTGTTGTTCTTAGGCCAAGACGTTTACAGGGTGCCCTTCCAGTGTAGAATTTATTTGTATCATGCAAAATATTAACCTCTTTCTGAGACCTCCAAAATTATTTTTCATTCCTTTCAGTACCAGACTGGACTGAAAGGTTTTTTCATGTTTAGCTGTTATCACAAACTTGTCATTCCAGTTTTCATGTTGTTTCTAATTAATAGCTGTCTCCTCAGTTCCCTTGAGAACTTTTTCTTCAAGTGTGAGCAAGGTTTTAGTTTTAGAGGACATTCTTTTGGTTGCATAAGCTTCTCCATGGAAAGGAGTTGTGTATACTGAGGAAATAAGAGGTGGGATTGCTCGTCAAGAATTCATCAGAGATTCCTGACTGGAGAGGCTACATAGTTTTAATCCCCTTGGGAAAACTCCATACTTGATATATTGGCATGTAGTGAAGGCTGTACATGTTACTGCCTTCTATGTTCAGTGCTAATCTGACCTGTGTAACTCTGGCATCTACTCTCACTTACTGAAGCTCCAGTGCTGATGCCACAAGCAGGGACAAATTGCTACTGCAGCAAGAAAAAGCAACATAAATAAAACAATGAAGTGCTCATCAACTACAAAATGTTCATGTTTTGTACCATTGGTCCCCATGACAACAGACATCTGTCCAGTTTTAATGAGTAATGTGTGCTGTCTTCAAGTCCACTGGAGAGTCTTGGCTTAAAGTAAGTAAGTCCTTGAAGTGTGACTTCTGTTTTAGTTAATATTTTGCTCGTACTGTACATAAAATATGCTCACGTAGTAGGAGTAAAAGGTGGAGAGATGAACAAGTGTTTAAAAGAAGTAATTAAAGAAACATAGGAGAAAAAGGATCTTTAAGAAGCTCCTACCCCCTCACTGAGAGCATTTCCACCTAGTGAAGCCAGATGTGGAAATTCTAGGGGGTTTACTGTTTAATTTATTCTAATCTGATTTTGTAACAGGTTGGTGTAAAGTCAAAATGTCTATCAGTTTCTCCATGGTGATGAAAATGCAGAATTCTCTGCAGTATTCCATGTAGTCTTACAGAAATGGAACTGGAGAAAGTCCATTCTCCTGTGTCTGCCTCTTACACTGAGGCAAGGAAAGAACATAGAACAATGTATGTGTTTAGTTTGATATATATAGCATAACTCAACCTTTTGGTTATTTTACTTTCCTAACTTCCTTGTATGCATGGGATATGGCTCCATTGTACAATGTTCTCAGATAGTGTTATTGTCTTCATGAAGACCTAAAGAAGCAATCAAATGTGGTTTCTAAGAACAACTAAGAGGTAGATAGCTACTAGTATCTGAGCTGAACTGATCTGGTATGAACAGTGAGCATGAACCCAAATGTGCTTGGGAGAAGAAAAAGCTGGAAGTCATAAGGTAGTAATTAAAACACATGGTATTGAAAGAGAGACAAGTGCTTCAGCAAGGCTTTTGATACTTTCTCCCAAGACATCCTGATAGCAAGGCTGAGAGAGTATGGGACAGTGAGGTGGGTTGAGAACTGGCATTCGGTCCGAGGTCAGAGGGTTGTGATCAGTGGAGAAGAGTCTGACTGGAGACCTGTGACTAGCGGTGTTCTCCAGGGCTCGGTGTTGGGTCCCGTCCTGTTTAATATCTTCATTGACGACCTTGATGAGGGAACAGCACCCACCCTCAGCAAGTGCCCATGATACAAAGCTGGGAGGAGTGGCTGACATGCAGGATACTGCGCTGCTATCCAGTGAGACCTGGACAGGCTGGACAGCTAGGCAGGGAGAAACCAAATGAGGTTCAACAAAAACAAGTGTAGAGTCTTGCACCTGGGAAGGAATAACCAGTTGAATCAGTACAGGCTGGGAGATGACCTGCTGGAGAAGAGCTCTGTGGAGAAGGACCTGGGGGTCCTGGTAGATGACAGGTTGGCTATGAGCCAGCAGTGTGCCCTGGTGGCTAGGAGAGCCAATGGGATCCTGGGGTGCATCAGGAAGAGTGTGTCCAGTAGATCGAAGGAGGTGATCCTCCCCTCTGCTCTGCCCTGGTCAGGCGCCACCTGGAGTATTGTGTCCAGTTCTGGGCTCCCTGGGATAAAAAAGACAGGCATGTCCTGGAGAGAGTCCAGCAGAGGCCTATGAAAATGATTAAGGGCCTGGAGCATCTCCTGTATGAGGAAAGGCTGGGTCTGTTCAGCCTAGAAAAAAGAAGACTAAGGGGGGACCTTATTAATGTGTATAAATATCTTAAGCATGGGATGCAGGGGGAAATGACCGGCCCCTTTTCAGAGGTCTGTGGGGACAGGACAAGGGGCATTGACTGCAAGTCAGAGTATAGCAAGTTCCATACCGACGCGCAGAAGAACTTTTACCCAGTGAGGGTGAGGGAGCCCTGGGACAGGCTGCCCAGGGAGGTGGTGGAGTCTCCTTTTCTGGAGATATTGAAGACTCATCTGGATGCCGACCTGTGCAATCTGAGCTGGGGAGCTGCTTTGGCAGGGGGGTTGGACCCAATGCTCTCTTGAGGTCCCTTCCAAATCCTATGATTCTGTGAAAGGCTGCTGTGGTTAACAGGATGCCTCAAGCCTGGCTGGGGGCAAGGTCACAGACTTCTGCATCTGTGGCTATCCCTGCCTGTCATTATGCTGAGGTGAAGCTGCTGGAAGAGCAGCTCGTCACACAGCTCTCTTTATCATGGGTGTCCATCAAAATCAGGCTTTGAGTCCCAAGCAAGCTGAACATGGTGTCACAGGTAGAATCTCTTGGGAATTATGACATCTGTATACTCCTGTGCCCACAGACAAAATGCAGGATAGTAATCATAAGCTCTCTACTGAGGTCTCTGAAATGTTCCAGAAGAGGATTTTCGTGGTGATGGCTGTCTATAAGGTCAGCTTTATCCCTCTATGTCGTTTAAGTGTAGAAATGTCAAGTAGTGGTCTTAATGAGCGCGGTAGACAAGTACTGGTCTTAAAATTTGGTAACGGCAACTGTTCTAGTAGAACTAAGGCAGGGGGTGGAGTGCATAGGGAGGGGGAGAAAAAGTCAATCCAGGAGCTTTCAGAGTGTGTTGGTTCTCTAAAGCCAGATTTGATTTAATGAACTAGAAATAAATCTCTTCATACCACAGTATCAATAGCTCCTCCTCAGACCCTCCCTAAATAATCATCTGGTCTTGTTCAAATATTTTACTGAAGCATAAAGGAAACTTTAACCTTTCTTATAATTGAGATCACAAGCAAACGAAAGGCTGCTGGTATAAATAACACACAGTATTGTTGTATTGATTCTGACTGCCTTTGCTACACCCACTGCTGTCCCCTATCCTTTAGCAATTTTCAGGGACAGATAACTAATTCTACTGAGATCCTTTCAGTGAAATGACAATTTCATGGCTCCCTCTTGGGACAGTCATGAGTGTGATCGGATTTTCAATCTGCAAACACTTATTGATTTGCTTTCGGAAAACTTCCTGAGAAATCCCACCTGGGCAAAGAATTTCTCTGAACTCTATCATCCTCTCTTACAGGTTCTTCAAAAGGATAATTATCTTTTAAAAAAGCTGCACTGGTATCTTCTTGATAGAACGTGATATTATATTATCTGAGCTGGAGTGCAGTTATTGCAATAGGCTTAAAGTGATGCATAAAAATAGATTATCTGTCTATATTCAGGATATATACATGTATTGTACAATTAAAATCACTTGCATCTTCTTGGGTTGTTTTACATGCCATATTTAATAATTCGAAAGTTGATGGTATTTTAGGACTCTTATTCCGGTATCAGTTAATACAGATACAGCTTGTGCTGGAAAGCCATTTAGCAACAAAGAAATGTCTGCTGGTCAAAAGGTGCCATAGATTTTTAAGCATTTAGTTTATATACACAGTTTTGTATACTCCTTAAGAAATATGGTGGAATAGGCTGTTAGATTTTGACAAAATGCTCTACAATTAAAACAGTGCCTCACTTTCTTGCAGAACATGCTATAGTTTGTTTTACTCCCCCCTCTCATTCTTTTTATTACATCAGAATAGCTTAATCTTAAATCCTGAAGATGTGATTGCATTATTCCTGGTGATAGATTACATAAAAGGAACATGCAAATTAAGACTAGGATTGGTGTTTGCTCCTTATCACTGAATGTCAGGTGCAGTTTGTAGGTATTTTTAGCCCTCCACTGGAAGATACACGGCAGTATCCTTGCCGAACCCAGAGCATCAGTCCATGAGGTGAAATGACAACCATTCTCAAGAGGTTCTGAGCTGTATGGGTTGGTTTAATACTTTGCTGTGAGCATTCAGTCCAGTCCTTGAGCTGTGTCCATCTGTTAGCAGTGATTGCCTGAGCTCCCTGATGGATAAATCCATCTCTTAAGTGGTGAGGTGTGGTTTTATCAACAGGGCAGGTCTCCACTCTGTGCTTGAAGGCTTGTGATGTGAGTTGCTATGGGGAGTGAAGAACAGTCAGGACTGGAATATTGTCTTTGTCTTGGCTTTGGTGGTGTTTGCATGTTGTGTTCTCAGAGAGAAAGCCAAATTTGCATGCAGGTCTAAGTAGGAAGTGCCTGAGAGCAAACCTGAGCGCTTCAGGTAAAAAGTTCTGTATCAATTTGCTGGAAGAGATTTAGATTATGCTGAAAAACATCGATCATGACATGTCAGTGTGTTATCACAGGAACAGCTTGTGTGTGTGATGGGGTGGGGGTGTTGTGGAGTCACAGGTTGGGTTGTGTCACACCAGTCCAGCATCATATGCTGAATGAGATTGATTTTTTTTTTTT
>VZTU01020320.1:0-28155 GCA_013400835.1 Zapornia atra | reverse complement strand
TAAACAAAGACAAGAAATGTAATGCTCTTGTAATTCAAGTTTCCTCCTTTGTCTTCACTAGATATTTCCTCAACTGATCCTATTTAAACAGTTTGCTTGGCATGGGGTACCAAAAGATAAGCTCTTACCAAATGAGGAAAATGAATGTGGAGTTTAAGAAATACTCTACTTTGAGAAACACATGGTTTGACTTTAAAGTTTTGTAGGCATCTTTCCAGCATAAAAGAATTTATTAATAAAAAAAACTTTCTGTTAAAAAAAAAACCCAAAACACCACCAAAGAACAAACTCAGTTTGTGATAAACTGAAGTAACTTTTAGTGATGGTAAGGTGCAATTCCAGAAATGCTTTGAGGAAAGCAAATTTTCCTGTGTTTCCAAGCCATTGTGCAGAAGGCCACAGGTGACTGAAATGCAAGGTTAGAGGATGCCTTTGCATGGGATACAGGTGTCAGCTGAAGGGTGGAGGTCAGGGGTTTTATTTATTCTACACAGAGCAGTCGATGACTCTCAGACATTTAACAAATTCTGTCTCACTTGATATGAGGAAAAGATCACGAGAGGAAGTGATAAAAACAGAAAGATTTTTTGATCATTGTACCTCTCTGTGTTTTCAGTCTAAGACAGCGCAGTTTTGTGAGATAAAAGATGAAATTCAGAGCTGCCCTGCTTTGGTACTAGTGCAAAGGCAAACAAGTGCGGGGAAGGAGCAAAACTACCAAGCAAGATGAACAGCAGAAGTTGGGGAAATTGGAGACCTCTGAAGTTTGTCTTATTCTGATGTCAGGAAGCAGTCTGAGGTGCTGCCTGAGGCTTCCTTACACTGTCCTGTCAGTAGGTGCAACAGACTAATGGTTTGTTATCCGTCCCTAGGTAAGGTGACACCCTCCCGAAATCTGTACCTTTAATGTTATTAATGGTTGTGGTAAAAATAATTATACTAGAACCTTTGTCTTATTCTGATAGATAGCTATGGAACAGTGGTGGTTTTGGCCCTGTCTTGTATTTACCTCGATTATCTGGGTCAAATTCGCTGTTGGTACTTTTAAATGGAAATTTTGCAGGCAGAGATCCTGCTGTGCTGAGAGCATCACTGCAGTTTGTACTCACTGTAAGAAATTTCTGTGGGTAACTGGGGAAATCTTCTAAAAACAAAGCATTTAAAGAGGCAAAATTGTAAGAGTTAAGATTAATCCAACTCTTAATCATACATGTGTGTGGTACACACAGGTTGTCTTTATAAATCGTAAAGGAAGTCTGGAAGTGACATCAGTGTGTATGTACTTGGGCAAGACATAGCTTCTCTTTGCACACCAGAAAACTAACAGCAGTTAGTGTGGCTGTGAACCTGAGCTAATAAGCTCTGAAGCGGTGAATCATATCACCAGAATCGTGGAACTGTGCTGATCGTTGTGCACTTTTTTGATGGGCTCACAGCGTAATTCAGATCAAGCTCTTGTCTGCCTGCAGCAGATTTCCTTTATCGCCATAGCCACAAGATGAGTCTTAACCACTCTGTTTATATTCACATCTGCAAAGTGTGTGAGTTTTGATAACATTTGAAATATTTGAAATGTTTTTGAATTCTTGATGGAGGAAGAAAGCCAAAAATACCAAGACTTTTTTATGACTTTCCAGTGATGGGTTTGACAAACACATTTAGTCTTCAGAGAAGTATTTCTCTTGCCTCCTTTCCCTGTGATTGCTTTACCAAACAGTATTTCCAATCTTACGAATAGAACTTGACTGCCAAGTTGAGTATGTTGCTTCTGTATAGTTTCAGTAAGAAATAAATAGGTGAAAAAGGATGAAGTTTAAAGGTAAGAGAACACCAAAAAATGTGATAGATTCTGTTTTGTTTTGGTTTTTAAGTGGGATTGCTCATTATTTGCTTGAGGTAAACTCTTGAATTTCCCAAATCTTTTGCTAGCTCCTGCCTGCATCAGCAGTTCAGATGTCTCCTTCTAGGGCAGAGTGTATGTGTGATACCCATTTGCAGTGAAGGGCATTGTGGCTTTCAGTTCTCTTTTTGCCTTATGGGTCTAAACACTGGGTTTGGTTTTGATGTAAATGTCTATTACTGTTTTTAATTCTGTATTGTTGGAAAAGGTTACTTGGCAATACAAGAGATTATGATGGTACCACAGCTTTAAGGGAAAATTTGAGCACTGCTAGTGTAGTGTGTGTATCTAGTATTAAATATAGGACTCTTCTGAACTGAGTAAGTTTCTTAATTCCTTTCTCCTTAGCTTGAAAGACTGCTGAAGGGCAGGTCCCTTGCCTATGTTGACTTCATTTAAAGGCTGCTCATAAAAAGCCATTCACTGATTACACTTTCTCTTGGATATTAAGCAATAGCTGATCCTTTTTGTTTCCACTTCTGTAACTGCCCACGTGTATTTAAGCAAATCTGTGTGAAGAGCATTTATACTTGGTTTTTAGCCTGGTTAAAATTCAGTGTTAACACACTTGACAAATCACTGATGTTGCAACTTTTCACGGTTGATTGAACAGCATCATGATTCTGTGATTCTGTGACTTTGTACTGCAGCCTTGTACTATAGTGTTAAGTATTCTACATACTAAAATTCCTGATCTGTGTAGTATGATAGTATTATTTTTCCCTTGGGACTTTACAGGTGTAAGCTCAAACTGTATTGATCAGTCCTCATACTTCAGCAGTTTTCTTTAATGTGCTTTTCTGACAAAGCTATATTCCTTAAGAGCTTTGGAATCCTTAAAAGGGTTCCTTAAGGGAGTTGGTTTGTTGTGTTCAGGTTATAACTGCAATTGCCCCAGTAGTTATGCTTGATGGATTTGTTATTTCCCTGTATTGTGTTTTTATAAATGCATCATTCAACATACCTTTAATATTTTATGACTTTGACTCAAATAAAAACAAGCATACCCAGGTCTCATTAATTTCACAGTTTTAGCTCACTCTGTGATACAAGAATGTGTTTTTTGAATTAAGTAAATGCAATTTTGGTACAATAAACAGGAGTAAAGCACAATGTTTTACAATTGCCAGCAGAAGCATTGAGTTATAGGCAGCTGTTACATACAATGAAATCATACACAGGATATAAAAAACCTTGTAGAGCTTCTTTAAACCACAAATGTTGGTGTGTAAACAGTAGAGGTTTGAGAGCTAATGGCCAGCAGTGTTCTCATCTGTATCCTCTTGATGCAGAGACTAAGAAATGTGAACAAAAAAAATCACCTGGTAGCTTTCCTTTGTGTATTTTTTTCAGGAGGAGCTCAAAATAGGCATTGTCTGTGGCCATGTAACTTTATTATCTTTTACTATTTAAGGTGGTTTTAAAAATTCTGATGATAGTTGTTGAAATGTAACATGCAAACTTGGCAACTCTGCCCTGTGCTGGATTTTATTGATTTTGCTTATAAATCTAAGAATAGCAGACGTGACTAGAAAAAGCATTTCAAATCATAAATAATATTCATGCCAAGCTCACAAGACAGTGTTGTGCTAATGGCTGGAGACCATATAAGTAGAAATGTAGTTGTTTATTTGGGATCAAGGTGATGTGATAAAAATCTGTGTTGTTTTGTGCTTGTTGCAGGTGCTTGGTGAGAATATTTGAGTTGTATCAAATTTATGTTCTTAATTCTGTACTTTTAATTGCATGGTAACTGTATGATAGTACGTACCCAGTTGTCACTTTGCTTCAAAGACCCAGCTAGATGTGCTAAGTTACTGCTTGTTTGGATTTATCTGAGTTTTATATGGTAATAATGGGCTATGATCTGCTCATACTGGTAAACAAAATGTTCTTTCATTGCCACTGACCAAGTCATACATCTTTACTTCAAAGGAAAATTGGCCACCTGCATTGCACAATCCACTGTTCCATATTCTCTTGTTGCAGATGTTCTAGGTGTTCTTCAGTTCTGCACTTTCCAGCTTCTCTTCCTGTACAGCCATATTCTTCAGCTACCACCACTTTGACTGGAAGCTGGGTGGACTCTGCAGAAAGCAGGTTTAAGGAAGATGTTCCTGTCACAGAATTCACCATCTTGCTGGCTTCTGGGATGAGTGTACAGTAGTGAGAAAGGAAGGCTGGGAGGAATCATTTGGGTAGAAAGGAACATGAAGAAGGCTTTTGTCCACCCCCTGCTCTGAGCAGGGCCAACTCTGGGACAGACCAGAGTCTCCAGGGCTTTGTCCAGTTGGGACCTGAAAACCTCCAGCTGCACAACAGCAAAGTGTCCCAGGGTTGCTGCCAGTGCAATTCTCCAGCCTGTGAGAAGCTTTCCCTTTCCCATGGCACTAAAAACAAAGTCTGTGTCTAGCAATAGGTTATTCCTATGGCTCACATAGTGACAAAGTGACATTCACTTTTAAAAAATACTCCTCAAAAGCCAGCACTGAATCTTTTGTATTCTGGGTTATTTTTGTTCAGAAAATGGTTATTTGCATTGAGGGTGTATAAATATTTCTGGAGCTGCATGATGTGTCATATTTAGTTCAGCGCAAACCTTTTGAACTGTTCTGTGTCTGGAAGGTTGGAACAATATTTCAAGACAGGGATTACTCAGCAGAGAATAGGAAGGGGGTGAAAACCCTCCACAAGTGTCTCTAATGATATGCATATCTTCTCTGTCTGTGTTTGCTTGGAGTAGCTGCAGGATGAATGTCTGTATTAAGACTTAGTGCATGTGTGAGATTGTGTTAATAGTGCTTTTTTAGAAGACTTTTTTGCCATTCAATATGCAGAATGATCTGGGGAGTATGGAAACAACTCAGTGCTATAAAGCATTCTTACTGAAGTAACCACAGAAATGAAACAGAATAACCTGTACCTCTTTTCCCTTCTGAACAGAAGTCCAGTCTTAATGATGTGGTGACTGCTGAATGACTTAGAGTAGCACTTCAATTAGTGAACTCTGTCTCAGGCAATTTCCTTTCCACCTGGTTTTTTGAATGGTCCTGAGTAACTGCAGAACACCTGAAGGAGCTGCAAGACAAGGGATTGAAGAGAAAAGGCTTCAGATTAATAGAGAAACTAGCATTTGAAAGTAATCCATAAAAAGACGTTGATATTTATTATCAACAGTCCTTCAGTCCGATGAGGTGTTCTGAAGGACATGAGTAACTGAAGAATCTTTCATGATCTTACCTTCCTGGAAGTATTTCAACTCAATTTCTGCTTCTACCCTCTCCCAGCTCCGAAGTATATTGTGGATTTTCTTTTGAAATGACTGGCTATGACTTACCTGCTTCTGCAAACTGCTTCCATGACCATGTGCAGTGATGAATTGTCACTAGGATTCCCATAAAATGTGAGGAGAATGTTTTTGCCTAATGTCTTCATAGTTCACATTAGTGGCATCTGTGAATATCTCTTTTATCTTTTTGGGGGGTTTGTTGGGGATTTTTTTGGGTTTCGGTATGTTGGGGGTTTTTTGTGGTATGTTATTACCTCGTATCTCATATAAACTCAGACTGTAGTTTATAGAGCAATGTGTTCAGCTCTGGGCTGAACAGGCAAGAAGGATGTTGTGGCACTAAAATCTGCTACCTGCAGTTAATTAAATATCCGTGGATGTGTACATTGAAGGTCACCCTGCTCTTCCTTAGAAGAATGAACATTGAAGCCTAAAGTTTTTAAAGCTAGGAAAAAGCCTCTCATTCAGATAAAAGTCAGAGAATCTAAAATGAAGGATGAAAGTGAAGTCTTCTGCATTGTAGCTAATGTCCCTGATAGGTCTTATCTGCACTTGGTCAAATAGCTCTTTATTTAGCATCCAACCTCTTGAAGAAGCCTGGATTAATTGATCTGAATAGTCAGATTCTGCTCTCCCCATTAGTGTAGATCATTCTGTCACCATCAAATGGGCTGTTGAATTCAATTCTGCTCACTTAATGTCTTTTGTAATTGTGCATCATTCTGGCCTGAATATTGCCTCTTATTTTTAACATCAGCTGCAAGCATGCGTGTTTTCTCATGGTAAACAAAAGGAGAAACTAAGAAGGTCGTGGAAACTGTAGCTTCTGTGTATGTGTGTACTGACTGGGTCTGGGACCTGTTCTATGAAACGTCACAGGTTTCTGCATAAAGCTGTTGCAACCCAAAAGTTGCCTGTGGTATGCGTAAAGGTTGTGAACTCGTGACTGTTGGACCTGCGTGTTGAGCAAGTACTTCTGAAGGGTTTCCTATTTTGTTTTACTGTGTTGTGCTGAAAGTACTGCTGCTTCCCTTAAGTATTACAGGAAATAGCTCTAGAAGTGCATTTCTCCAGTTCAGAAAATCACTTCCAGAACTTTACTGCTGCTATTTATATAAAATTTCAGTGAGTCATTGCCATCATGGTGGTTGAACCTGCATTCTGTGGAACGCCACTTTTGTGCTTGTAAGCAGCTAATCTGAATGTTCCCTCACTTGTAGGTAGTCTTAGAGGTGCTACTGATTCTCCACTGTACTGTGAAGTCCTGCTTCAGAAATACAACTTCACCTGACTTTCTGTCAGGCTTTAGGGATTCATTGTAATTGTAAAGTTGAGTTGTTAAAAAGCAGCAGCCAGTGGGTACAGCATGGAAGGTAGCTGGTTGAAGTTACCTGAATAACATTGTGTGCTTTCATATTCCTTTACGTTATCAAAAGTCCCCTTGCAAAAAATATAGTTGATCGCTCATATATTGATTGATTTATCAATGTCTGTCTTCGAACTAAGAAAGCATGGTAACATAATACCATAACAACTGACTGTTTCAGAAACAGCCATGTTTACACCTTACTTTCATTAGGACCTTGCTGTCCTTGCCCCAGGTGACAGTTCTGGAGTCCAAATGGACCAATCTAATGGCTGGATTTGTCCCTAAGATTGTACATTTTAACAAAAGAAATTTTAAACCTTGTTTCAATGCGAGTTTTTGTAAATACGAGCATACATGTATCTGAGAACTTGCAAGGTGAAAGCAGGATAAGAAAGGACCAGACTGCTGTAAAACATATGTATGTTAACATATGTATGTATCTTAGCTTGCATTGATTGTGCCATGTGTGCAGAGAGCATTTGTGGGAAGTTGTTATCCCCTGCAGATGACTAGCTTAATACAGGAAGGATTTTGGGTTAAGTTTTATTTTTCCTTTTCCCTAGAAATGGCTGTTGGAGAGCTTTGCAAAATTGACTGAAAACAGTGTGTGGCACATTGAGAGACATTAGGCTTAGAAAGAGCCCCTTCTAATCAGAAGGAAAATTTGATTTCCGAAGGGCTTTTCACAACTATTTAATTCAGGCATATAAAGAAATGTGTAAATGGAAGGCAAAATACTGGTGATTATGTAAGTATTCTCGAAGAGTAACACCATTGGTATAAAAATGGGAAATGATATGGCAAATTAAGCATTTAATTTATTCACCAGCTTTTTGTGTGACTGGGTGTTAGCTGAAGCTCAGTGCAGTGCCCAACAAAACACATGTACCTGCATCCATCTTAAAGGTGGAGATGGTAAGGTCAAAGCACGTGGTATTTTATTGAAGTCGGTGCTGCAGTGAGTGCCCACAGCACCTTGTGTACCAGCAAAGATTGATATGGTATTCTTTGCTTTGGTAAATTTAACCTATTGTCCCACAAAAACATGAGCTTGAATGGGTGAATGTGATTTTCGGGAGAAGCTCATTTAAAGACAATTTACAATTTAGCAGACATCCAACTTTCTATCCTAACAATTGTGATGATAAAGCATTAGAAATACAATTACTTCCATAAATATCATAGAATCATAGAATCATAGAATAGTCTGGGTTGGAAGGGACCCCATGGATCATAGAGCTCCAACCACCCTGCCACAGGCAGGGCCACCAACCTCCAGGTCTGGATCTACACAAGGTTGCCCAGGGCCCCATCCAACCTGGCCTTGAACACTTCCAGGGACGGGGCATCCACTACTTCTCTGGGCAGCCTGTTCCAGCACCTCACCACTCTTTCTGTAAAAAAACTTCCCCCTAATATCTAATCTAAACCTTCCCTCCTTTAGCTTTAGTCCATTCCCCCTTGTCCTGCCATTATCTACCCTTTTAAAAAGTTTAATCCCCTCCTGCTTATAAGTTCCCTTCAGGTACTGGAAGGCTGCAATGAGGTCCCCCCGCAGCCGGGGGGGAGCCTGTTCTCCAGGCTGAACAAGCCCAGCACCCTCAGCCTTTCCTGTCAAGATTTAATTTTTGAGAAAGTACATTTTATCTGAGCAATTGTAAATAACCTATAAAGAAAGTCTATACCCTATGCATGTGGAGATGCATGTTTATGGGTTTAACGGATCTCTTAGTGTTATCATATCACCCCAGAATCAGAACCTTACACACAATTAGTGCAGAATAGTCACTTGGACTGATACGACTGTTGATCTTTTTGTTTACTAATTGCTTCATTTAAGAAATAAATATCAGGAGCTAGAGCTGTACATGTGCTTTCAGAACCTCACAGTCCCAATTTGTCTGTCTGCTTCCTATCTCAGTGGAGTTCAGATGAAATTTCTGGGTTTGTGCTGTGCTAATGGAAGAAGTGAAATTCAATCTGCCATAATTTAACTGCCAAGCAAGATGCACAGTACTGTTATGCTTCATGTAATGCTTAAGAGGAAGAGGCTGACCTTATTCCATTCTGAATAGGAATGGCTAAACTAAACTTGTATAAAAGAAAGTGTCTCTGGAGGATTTTAAAATGCTTTTCATTTCCATGAGCTGGTTTCAGATCTTGATCCTAGCTTGTGCATTTTGGCAGTGACTCCATTTGACAGCAACTGGGAGCAGGTGGGAGCTCAGTGGTCTACAAGAAGAGTTACCCATCCTTTGGGTTATTTTCTTTAGTTCAGATTTGCAGTGAAGATCAGGCAGTGTTTTGTAAACATACGCGTGACTGAAAAAAGCAACAAGTATGGATAAACAGACCAAAGCCAAGGGAGAGCATAGAGCATAGTTGAAATGCTAAATGTTGTGATCTGTTCCACTTAATCCAATGTGTCTCTCCAATTCCTCATCTCATGGTCTTGGCCCCCAGTTACATGGAATGGGGAGGCAAGCACTGCTAATTTGCACTGAAGGAGCAGTGCATTTCATACAGTTGTTATAACAGGTTGTGCTGAACAGAACTGCAAAATTACTTGGAATAGTAGTCATTTTTTGGAGTATCTGCAAATGATTGCCTTTAATTCCCTGCTTTTCAGGGAAAATAGATTTTGGGTTTGGTTGGTTTTTTGGGTTTTTTTTATTAAGTCAGTTCCTTGCATCATAAAACCAGAAAGGTTTTTTGAATAGATCCATCTGTCAGTGACCTGGTGCTCTAATGCCCTTGTTTTAGAGGAGTGCTTCTGTCTGGATATGTGCTTTATCAGGATCAAAGTAGGATTCTGGCTAATTGGAATGATTTTGCCCAACTACAAACATTTAAGTATAGATTTTGTAGTATTCTTTTATTTGTAGCTGGAAGAATTACAGATGTCTGCCACTCTACAACACAGAAACCAGAATTTGCATGTGCTGACCTTCTGTTATGCTTTTGATGTTAATGGTATCCACCCTCATTTTCCTGGTACTTAGCTGGGTGGGATGAGTGTCCTCCTTTCCTGGATCCCTCTATCTCAGCATGGATACAGGATTACTTCTGTCTTCTGCAGCACCAAAAGGGTTTAAATAAACCAGTATAAACAGGTAATCTGTCAGGAAGGTGTCCATCTGACCTAGAAAGGCACTAACACTATGATGCTAGGTTGAAGCATCTGTACCACAGCTTGGTATTGCTGCCTGATATTTTGCTGTCCCCTTTAACTACCATGAAGTCCCAGCCTGCTGCAGGTCACGTTCATGTCTGTCACTTTTCACATTGTTCTCTGCCACAGAGGGCAGTTGTTCTTGTCATGACTCGCTGTTTCTCATGTTGTGTTCAGTAAAAGAAGCCTCAGGCATGAGCCTGCTCAGCAGATTCATTTCCCTGCTGCCCTGAAAGCTGCATCTCTGGGGTGCTTCTTTCTCACTGCTTTGTAGAGCTAAAGCAAAAAATTTTCTTTTTTAAAAATTTTTCCTCTGCCTTTCCTCTTGGTTTTACATCCTTGTTTACAACATGGCTGTAGTTTCATTTGCCTCTCAGTTCCTTATTGACAGTTCTCAGTTTCTAGATATGACAGAGCTGGATGAGTACAACTACACAAGTGAATTTTCTGACTGTCTTGAATAAATTAGAGGAATAAACTTGACTTTTTCCACTGTGCATGCTGGCTGGCACATTGGCAAAACCAGCTGTCATCTTTGGAGTGGACTATGTTGCAATGGAATCAACACAATGAACTTTATGTTAAAAATGGTGACATCTATCAGCCAACCACCACCATTTTTATTTTCCTTACTGTTCTTGTCATCAGAATGGTGTTATCTAGAAGTTGTTGCCAGTAAAGGATTGTTAGGCACGATGCACAATCAAATTGTCACTTGAGTGATTGCAATAATCAGGCAAAACCAAATTTGATGGCTGCAGTGGTCAGCAGAATGTAATCCCTTGGGGGGACTGTGCATGGCAACAGCTGGCTTGTCACTTTTGGATTGCCTTTTCACATTGTGAAACATTTATTTTGGCTGTATTGGTGTTTTGATGCAAACTGGTTGCTTGAAGTTGGCATGTGGTAGTAAAATGTGGTCACCCACTATGTACATTATCTATTTTAAAGTTTATGACATTGAAGAATTTTATTTAGTAACGTTAAAATGACATTGTATGACTTTAGGGCATATGGCAAAAGAGTGGATGAGCTTCAAGAGTGAAATACACTTTTTTTTTTTGCTATCGATAAGTTTCTTAATTTGATTATACTTTAATATTCTAAATGTAGCCATAGTCTCATGGGTGATATTGGTTAAAATGAATTCTAACCAAAGGTGTTAAGTGTGGGCGCACAGCACTTCGCTTTACTGTTTTTCTAAAAGTTAGAAGGAAATTGCAAGGCTGTATATGGGATTATACTAAAAGTACTGACAATGCTTTCTATACCCAAGATATCCATCTCCTCTATCCAGATTTCTCAAGGTTTAAAGAAAGAATCTCACTGTTGAAGGAAACACCTATGCTAATAGCTATAATAGCCATTGGGAATGGTTTAGGAATTTTTCTGTGCTGTCAGGTTATGTTGTTACAAAGAATAATCTTCCCTTTTGCACTTCTAAAGAAAAATATCAGCTTTTCTTAAATCTGCTTTTTTTTTTCTGAAATATGCTACATATTTTTGGGCTGCTCCTGTACTTGTCTTGAAGTTTTATTTAGTGTGGTTTACATCCACAAATAATATATTTGGAAATATTCTGAGGTTTACTTGTGAGCAAAGAAAATGTTTAATTTCAAAAGCTCAGTAAAATTAGAGGAACAATTTAAACACTGAACAATTTAAACACAGAACAAAATACAATAAACACTTGTCAAGCAAAGGCTGTTCCTACAATTGAATTCAGAAGAGATGGATGCAATGTCAATTAATGTTGACATTGAGCTATTCAGTAAGCTCCATTTATGATTTTGTTACCTTGACTTAAGGTTACTTTGACCTTTTATGGGTCATCCTCAATTTAGCTGGGAACTGAAAATGTTGAAAAATGCAGTATCTCCTATGTTAATATAAGAAATTCTGACAGTTGTGTTAGTTCATTGCTCTGAGTTTTGGAAGTTCATCTCCAAAGCCTGAAGAGGTCAGGGTCTATCTGAGCAGCAATCTGTACCATACAGTGGTGACTGTGACAAGGTGACATGCTTTAAGCAGAATTGTCTTGTTAAAAATGAGAACTAATAAATGTAGCTCATTCTCCATGAGCACTCTCAACCTTCGAATTGCCTTTCTCTACTGGGCCTGAAAATTGCTTTGATCTGAAAAGCGGTCTTTCCAGGAGTCCCATATTGCTTTAGACAGAATATATCATGAGAGTGAATTTTATACTTTTATTTGCAATCTATTTTATACCTTCACTAATACATATTGGCATTTAATCCATGTCTGTTCCTCTTTCTGTGGTACATGACCTAATTTGCTAGAAGCAGACAGGAGTGGGACTTGAGCAGAAAAACCTCAAAGCAACGTCCGTGAGCATCCCGGTTCCTTTCAGTTAATCACTTCAGACTTAGAAATCTTCTAGAAAACCTACAAAATGTCTCTTGCTGACCCTCTTTTGCTACAGAGGAGGTGTTATGTTTTTGTGGTTATGGCAGTCATCTTCTATATGGTTTATAAATAGATTGAAAGGACTAATTATCCATGGATGTTATGACTTTTGGTTTGAAGACTAATATTACTTATCTACAAATGTTTTTAACTGTCTAAAATTAGGAATATCTGAAGCTGCATTCGAAGATGTACAGGCTATGTGTCTCCAGAGCTTTTAAAGTGTATTTCTATATTTAGATTCTGTGGTACCCCGGTGAATCAAGTTGTAAGATGCAAACTTTGTGACATTGCAGTAAATGAATTATTTAACTATTGATTGAATTTTGTAATCCCTCTTGCACTTTATTTGATTTTTCTCCTCTTTCATCAATGTGGTAGTCACTTTAAATAAATGATTCTTAGGCCTTCTTCAGTGTCAAACTGGAACACTGCCCTTCAAAGGAAAAAAAGACTAGGAAAAGCAGAAAGTGGTGTCAGAATATGAATGCACCTTATTGTTGCATTTCACTGCTGTTTTGGTTTGGGTTTTGTGGTAATCGGAATAATACACTTCATGTCAGGAAGGTGAGCACCTTTTATGTACCTTGTGGAACAAAAGGTCTTTGACCACCTGCTGGTGGGGAATAGAGGAGGTGGTCAAAGTTCTTCCCACCTGAGAGACAGATTAAATGAGAAATTCTAGTTAGATGGCAAATTCCAGTTACATGTAGGGATTGTTTGGGGTTTTTTTTCTTTCCAATCAGAAGAGTGGTTATACACAGGAAGAGGGGTTCAGACAATCTGAGGAAACCCCATCCTTGTTGATTTTCAAGCCTACCTGAGCAAGGCCCTGAGCAGCCCAAGCATGCTGAACTTTATTGAGCAGGAGGTTGGGCACATACCATACATATAGAAAGAAAGGATGAATTCAACACAAGACTTCTGACTGGTGTGCATTAGTTATGACACTGGCATTTTGAATAGATAGCACATGGTTGTTGTATGTCTGCGAACTAACAGTTTCCTTCTTAACATTTATGATTAACAATAGTGGACAGCATGAAACGGGCAGTGAGACTGCAGATACCAAGTCCCTGCAGATAGTGTGCTACGTAACACAGTGTGGTCAGTGACCAAGACCTGAAATACCACTAAAAAAAGCATTTGTAGCCATTCAGGACTCTAAGGGCAGCTGTCTGTGAAAAATTCTGTACCCTTCCTCGATATTGTAAAGGGCAGTTTTGAGGAGAGCATGAGAACCTGCATCTAACTTCTAATTTGGGCTAAATTGACACAACATCAGTTTATCAAAGTTGAGGATCTGGCCCATTATTGCCTAACATGGTCTGACAAGAGCAGCAGGCACTGGAGCAGAAAATTAATGTCATTGTGGTGTTCTCAGCCAGTGATGGAGAAACAGCAAATAGTCAACACGGACTCCTGAATTCCCCAGTTTCTTTCATGAGAGCGCATTACAGAGAATTAGATAACCATGGAGACTTTTAGACATCCCTTTCTGGAGGGTAAACATTATGATAGATTAAAATATGACTTTTGCCTACCCTTGAGTGGGAGTGAGATAAGGTTGGTTTACAGAATATTGAAAGAATATTTTTAACCAGAATGCAGCATAAAAAAACCTTCTTGAGGTTCTGAAATGACTGAGTAAAATAATTTTGATGGGTTTCCCTTTTATGGGTACCTGAAATAGCCTCTTCACTACCAGTTCCTCTAATGTAAATAAAATTAGTTACTACAGTTCTGCACAGAATGCCATGGAACTTAAATATTGCGTGTGGCATAGTAATGAAAATGGCTGCTGGTTACACACGAGTTCACCCGCCCAAAATAACAAGTAGTCATAATATTGGCATAGTGTTAATATGGAACTTGAATAGGAAACAAAGAGAGGTTGGTGAAGCTGAGTGTCTGTTCTTTGAAGACCTAAGGGTTATTTGCATGCGCAATAGGTATTAGTGGGCTATACTGTATAATTCTGTAGTTAATCTGAGAGCAGTTATGACTGAGATGGTAACATAGGAACACTTAAGTTTTTAAAAAAACAAAAAAATCCACAAGTAGCCTTGAAGGTTTGGAAGTCAGAGGGGATGGCCCTTGANTGCAAATTTGGAATCCCTTTATGTAGGGTGATAGGCTTCAAAGTTTCTGTAGGGGAAAGATAATTGGAATGGAAGAACTATTTAAAGATTAAATTAATTCCTTTCCCTGGTGTCTGAGTATTGTTGGGTCAGCAGCTTGACATCACATTTGGGGGATAAAATTTTGCATTTTTAGGGTGAATTCTAATAGTTAATGATAAATTTTATAATGACATAGCTGTATGCAAATAAAATAGTGAGGGCAGATAGGCAGGCCTGTGCAAATGTTGACAAAGTTTAAGTGGAGATTTTTCAATTTATTTTTCTATTTTCTTTTATGTTTATGCTGGCATTGCACTCGACTGTAAACAGAAAATCTTTCATTTTGAAAGTAGTTTCTAACTTAGATTAACTGTCCATGAAATTTGTAAATTAGAGTTCTGTGAATAACTTTTTTTCCCCCTTATTCCAAATACTCCTTACATATTGCAGTTTTTGGTCATTTAAATTGAAATATGACTGTAGGGACCAATACAAGTAAGATGGGAACAATTATTCATTAGCTTGCATTAGTTCTACTGCATATTGCTTTTCTTCTCTTTACTTTCCTTAAACCTTACCAGGGAGGAAGGAATGTGCCTAGGCTGGAATGGGACACTGAAGTGGTTCTTAAGGAAAAATGCTTATAGTCCTAGTTCATCTTTTTTGTTTATGAATCTTTCTCTTGCCTTGTGTTTCTCCTTAGCTTTTTACAAACATGTAGTTACCTTCAGATGTCCTTACTGATTGAAAAAGATAATTCCTGGGGTAAGTAGCAGTTAAAACTTGTATTTTGTTACCATAAGGACCCTCCTTTTTACTGATTTAATATGAAAATGTAAGAAGTGCATGAGAAGAAAAGTGTCTGTGTCTAGTTGCTGCTTCAGAGACTCAAATGTAGCCAAACTTTTTTTAATTTTCATTTTACTTCTAATGGAAAGTAGTTAATGGAAAGGATCCAGCAGTTGAAGGAATTGTTCTGTAAATAGTTGTGGTGTAAAGGGGTTTGTCTGGAGAGGGAGTGGAAATAAAGCTAATGCATTTTTGTAACACACTCGTCTCTAACTCTCCTTTTTCCTTATTTTTGCAAGGATTCACCTTTTGGTATGAATTTATGGCACGAATTTGGATTAATAGATATAAATACATGCTTTCCACTTATTACTGTAGTAATATTTAAAGGATCTAGACCACCTTGTTAAAATTGTCTAATGAAATGACACATAGAGCTTTTAATAAGTTCAAATGTGTGAGATGTTACACTCCAGGTTGTTTGTAAAGTTAGTTGGCTACAATCAAGGGGCAATGCTAAGATGAACTTGAGTTTTCGAAGTGGAAAGTGTCTCGGTGCTGTGAATTAGTGAATGAGAAGTCAAATGTTTTTAGCTGAAGACTTAGTCTTCAAGGTTAGGATTCATGAAATTATCTGTAAGAGACCAGGATTGGTGTTTACCTCCGTAGCTCTTGGGTTGGCAGTCTGTCGAGTAACGAGTCTATTAAAGGAAAATACTTGAAATTTCCAGGACAAATTTTTAAGATGCTTATTTGACTAAAGGAGTAGTAGTCATTAGATATTTTGGATATTTTTATGACCTGGTTTGCTTTTAAGATTTTTCACGTGTGACATCTCCTTTGGGTATGGTTTGGATTGTCCTGCTGGCATTTGTCTTCTGAAATACAGAGGTATTGCAGAGAGACCAGAGCTATTTCCCTCTATCAAAAAAGAGATTTAAAATCTTAAGTCAGAAAAAGAGGAGATGAGTATTGACTCAGATGGAGAACAGTTATATATCTTAGTGATGTCTCTGTAGACGGTAAACACTTTGCAGCAGGATCACCCCGTGGTGTGGCAACGTAATATTACCCTGTGTTTGCATCCTGAGCCTGATATGTGGGGTAGTGTCTGGTAGCTGCAGGCACTATGTTGGGGAACCCTGCTGCACTCTGGAGCAGGGACTTCATGACAGTCAGTGGTCTTGGCTTATTTTATCTTTTTGCTAACTTAAAAATAACTACTACTACCATAGAAGTAGGTTTCTGGGAAGTGTTTGCAAGGGTATTTTAGCTGGAAGGTTAAGCTAAAATATAGAGTATTTGTTTTGAATGTGTAAATGTGCAATAGGTGTAAAATACTGGCCTTAGTGTCAAAGATATACAGTGAGAAAATACCTGTTTTCAGTGTTGATGGACAGCCCTTGAGTAAAACATCCCAGTGTAATGAATGAGGAATAAGTTTCATACAGCTGAATTTCAAAACAAACTTTATTGCTGGAGCTGATGTTATTTTCCAGAGTGAAGTATGTTATGATTACTTAAATCTTTCCCACATTTTGCTGTTTGTGATTCCGTATTGTGGGTCATTTTAATTCTTACATAATTTTTGTACTTGTGTCTGCTTAGAAGCCAAATGGGATGAAAGTATGATTCATTAGTGCTCTCAAGTATGAGAATCAAAAGCTGCTCAGAATTTAAATTTGAGCACTCTAAATATTATTCATAATTAATCTCATGTGAATGCCAGAAACTAGGAAGTTTGAATGTGATAATTATACATAAAACATCTTTCATTTCACTCAGTAAATGTCAGGTGACCCAGATGTTGATGGCAGCCTGAACAATCTCAGAACAGAAAGTCCAGAAAATTCTGTAGGAAATAGGCACTTTAGTGCAAAAGAAAGAGGGAAGAGACTTCATTTCACACTACTTTACGTAAAAGTATGAATATTCTGTTTTCCTGGAGTCCTGGAAAGACATGTGTTGTGCTATGCCTTGTTCTAATGACATTTGTCTGTGCTGCAGTTCAAAAAGTACCAATGGAATTGGATGTCTTTCTGCTCCAGTGCCTTATCCATGTACCTTAGTGTATCATTTTTGGTAGCTGCTGCAGTTGGTGTTTTTGTTGTTTTGGGTTAACAGGGCTCAGCTCTGCTTTTTGCATGCAATTTATGTAATTCTCTTGGCTTCCAAACTGCAGGGATTTACTTTGTTCTGAGGGCATTGCAACAAATTGGTTTTCTTTAACCTAGGTGTAGTTTTCCATGATTTCTTAAGGGTGCCTCTTCTGAAGAAAGCACGAGGAAAAACAGCCTGTTGTGTTTAAGAAATGGAGAATTACTGAAAAATGCTAAGGTAGCTGTTGTTTTGAGCAGCTGAACCTCAAACAGGGCAGCACTGTGGGACTGAGAAGACAGGAGAGACTGCGAAGTTGAATGTGGAGGGTACGAGCGTTTGCCGTGACAAAGTCTGTGCGGGAGGTTTTAACCCTGAAAGTGCTTGAATATGATGGAACCTGGAGGTCCACTGTAATTTCAGAACTGCAATGTGTCTGCAGCATTATGTCTGTCCTGAAGAAAACTTTGTTTTGAAATAAATTTGATTGGTACTTTTAGAAGTTAGTTAATTAGCTTTTTAAATAAGGGGGAATAAAGTCTGAGTGTGTTACAATCCTCTAGAGTAAAATGAACATCTGTGAAAGTAAACATGCAAGCAATGATCTACTTTTAGTATATTCACAATCACAAGGTGAGAAACCTCATGGGGCCGATGACTATATTCTAATCCTAGAACAGGCAATTCACACTTCAGGAATGTAGCTTAATTTTTTACCTTTTCATGCTGCAGAAATTTGCAGGAGGCTGTAAACATCAGATGGGGTTGCTAATGAATGAGATGTGATGATGCTGAGAATATGGATTTTAATGCTTATCCTCAAAAAGCCCCTAAACCTAAAACTTGTGTGTTTTATATCTGAAGTTACATTGATCATTTAGTTTTGTAACATCTTTGCCTTAGCGGTTGTATGTATGTATATAATATAGAGGTTATTGTAGCTTTAAAGTACATTTATGCAATTATTATGTGCTTCATGCTGCTGCTGGAGAAAATTTAGAAAAACATCAGAGTATTCTTTTTGTTCACATTTCATTATGTGAAGCAAGAATACCAGGGAATAACACCAATTCTTTGTTAGGCTCCCACATGGACCATTACATTGCCAAAAAAGGGAAACAGTATATGTGCCCCACAAAGTTGCTGATGATACCAGGAAATACCCAGAAACATCTAGCAGAAAAATTCATTCCTGATTTCTGCATCTGCCTCCTGTCCTTGTCAAGCTCTGCCTCGTGAAGGCTGGAAATTGGGTTTGAGTTCTAATATTTTTTAATAACATTTTAATGATAATTTTAATAATATTTAATTTAATAACATTTTAATATTATTTTTGAGAAAGAGAAATGACGCCATTTCATAAAGACTCAATATCAAACTAATTTTTAAACTTTTATAGGTTCACCAATTCAGTTTAATTTTAATTGCTAGTGCTACTTTGGGGGGAAGCTTGTTTTTCCATTTCTGGACATGGAGTACACTTGGGATGATGCTCAGACTGAGGAAAGAGGAATCCAGTGCTGAAACTGGAGTTAGGTTGAAGCTGAATTTTAGTACCTGTAGATTTGAGATCCCTTCATACCTTCAAGGTGCTATTAAAGTTGATTGTGGATAGCTTAAAAAGCAACAAGCAAGTACTATGCAGACCAAGTCTTTTTCCTGAAGCCAAAGTTGTAAGGCTTTACATTAAATTTCCCAGGTGCTTATAAGGTGACAAATGACAATATCACTCTCCTATTCCCTATCCGTCATGCCCCGCTTCAGCTGTGGCTAGTGGCATGCCCCTTTAGCAAGATGGAACTTCTAGATGATCCACGACAGCTGCTCTTATGTACAGCAAACACATTTTAATCCTAGGTGTGTTCAGTTTTGGGACCCCACAGATGTCTGATTCTATCTGTCACTTGGATTTTCTGAATTAAACCTAGAGAGTTCAAAGTTAATACACGATACAAGTATTTATTTTCAGTCATGACTATCTCCAACATCTCTTGGGACTAAATCTGCAACCCTTATTCACTTCTTTTGTTAATGCAGACAGGGTAATTAAAGGAGACACTTTAGCCTTTATTTGTCCCAACTTTTTTCCCTCACATGCTGTGTTGTACTAGGAAATTTTTCACTTTGGAGATAATAAAAGTTCTGAATTTTAAGGAGTATTTGTTAACAGTAAAGGCAATGTTATTAAAATAGCAGGCAGCAACAATATATCATATATATATAGTGGTACTTAGTTTATTTAATAAAATAAAATGCATAGAGTAGATATTAATAAATCACTGCCTTTGTGGACATGGAAGTGTTTTGTAGGGGAGTGTTGATTCTCTTCAGCTCACATATATGGGCTGCCATTATTTCCATTCCATAGTAATTTTTCACGTACCCTTTACAAGCAGACCTTAAATGCCTGTGCGTTTTCAAGAACTGTGGAAAATGGCTGTTACTGTATTGTGCCACATAGAGTGGTACAATTGTTCTGAAAGCATTAGCTGCCTGATTTTCAAAAAGTAAATAAAATAAAATGTCTCTCAACCATTTCTGCCTAGGAACTGCCCAGAAAAGATGGCCTGCTAGGCAGTAAACCTGGCAAGGCACGCCAGCACGTTTCCTCAAAACAGCGTCCTGGCATTTTGGCCAGTAGCCAGGAGCTGTTGCCAGAAACTTTTGTTTCTTTTTAGTAAGTATTTTTAGTGCAATATTACAGCCTCTGAAAAGCCTAAGAGAGAAGCACTAATTACCAACTGATTTCTAGACTCTATACCAGCATGTGATAGCCGTGTTCCTTAACCTTCAATTTGGTTACTGCATTGTGATCATAGAGTACTTGGTCTTACTTTAGTGTTTTTTCCTAAAAAGAAGTGAAATTCCTTCTTTAGAAGCCAACATCAAATTTAAAAACAACACCCAAACAAACCAAAGCTCCCCAACCAAGACATGCTTTGTATTTGACTGTGTTAATGTTTGCTGCTGCTGCTCCAACATGGTCTGGAGTTATAATACTTCTATTCTTTGAAAACGGCACATGGATTTTTGGAGTTGCAGCTATCTTGACTAAACTTCATGGCCTCCTCCTGCCCTGCTGAATACTCGGAGGAGGTGCGAAAGGTCTGTGTACAGCAGGTTTTACTGTACGTGAATGGGATTTTCTGCTTCTGAAGTTCTTTCTGTTGGTGTGCATATGAATGGAAGCTATTGCTGCTTTGGCTAGGAAGTGGATGTTAATTAGTCAATTCTCTGCTTACATGACTTCCTGAGAAGACTGGGAACAAATGCTACCTCCCTCCTGCACTGCAGCTTAAAATTGGTTGCAATAACTGTGTGTCAGGAGCTGTGTCAATATTTATTTTCTCTTTTCTTTGACTGTACCCTCATGAAGCTCCTTGCTTAAAAACAATCATCTGACAAACCAGGAAAATATCCATAATGCTCCTTCAATCCTTTAAAAAAGAGGAAAAAGTAGATTGTTCTGTATCTTCACAATGCAGGAAAAAACCAACCCAAAACATGCTAGCACAGATACCTTGATGTAAATGAGTATGCATACAAGGCACTGTTTTCTGACTAAGCTTCATCTCCCAAAAATGAGATCTAGACACGGCTGGGTTTTACAAAGTACCCTTAACAGTTCCTGATGGGAAATGTGAGCTTTAGACTAGACTCCAAGCAGCAAGTGAGCAGGAAAGGAATTTATAGAATATTAAATCTAATAGAACAAAAATAATCATAGGTATAGAAAGAAAAACAAAAGGACTGAAAATGAGTGGGTGAAGGAGGGGGTGGGGGGATAGAGATGCTGCAGAAGGGAAATCCTGAAAATACGTTCTGAAATTGAAGCAATACCTTGACAAATTCTTTTTAAAAGTTTTGGTCCTGACTTTTTAAAATATTAATAGATTAGACATGTTTCTGTTTCCATCCTTATGTTTGCACTGTAGGGTTTGGTTTGTTTTTCTGGTTTTGATCTGAATTAGTGTCTCGAGGATTTGCCATTATTCGGTCCTTATAATTCTAACCTTAGCTGGGCCAGATTCTGTGTTTAGTTTTATTTGGCTGGATAACACCAGTTTTATTTGGCTGGATAACAACGAGGTGCGACTTGAGTCACTCCAAGGTCATCACACTAATACTGTTGCATTGATACCAGTGGAATCATTTTATCGCTGAAGTGATTTGGGACTTACACTTAGCACAAAGTGAACCTTGAACTTTTTGTGGTCTGTTGCTTTTGACATACTTTTATGTTTTCTCAGAACCAGTAAGTAAATGCATATTCCATCTAAATGGAATATTCTTCTAAATTTTACCTTGAGCACACTGCTGTCAGAGCAAATGTTGGGGTGATGAATCACATGTAGTTCAACTGCATACAGTTCCAGTGTAAGCCCGAGTACTTTCTTTGGTTTAATGGTACTAACCCTTCTTGTGTTTCTGTGTCTTATCTGAACTGTATGAACAGTGCAGAGGAGACAGTTCTTGAGGATAACTCCCTGTTTTTTCTGTATAACGAAAAGCTTTGCATTCATGAGCTTGTGTACAGTTCAGAAATATCTTTAGGTTTATTCTAGAGTGAAGGTGGTGTGCAAGGATTGAAGAGGGATGCACCCTCTTTTGCCTGATGTGGAACTCTGTATTCTAAGAATAATCCATGCTTGGTGGTTTGACCATGAATTTTAAGTTAGATGGTTAGGAATGTGTCTGTTTTTATATAAATGGATGAGGCGTAGGCGATGGGTGGTGGTGTGACTGGGTGAGAGCTTCCAAAAGCCAGTGTTGGGTGTGTTGCACTCCAGAAGAGCAGTAGTTCTCATGGAAGAAAGTGTGCAGCAGGTCCTTGAGGCAGCAGGGCAGCTGCCAGAGCTGGTGGAGAACACTTGGCATGGTGTGTTTTGTGTTTGGTGGTGCTGCTGCATGTTCCCCATATGTGCCGTGTCAAACATTTAATAGTGTGTCCCGGCGTTATGGATTCTGTTCCAACATCAGGCCCTTGGTCTGGAGAGGCCATCAGGCAGCTGCCCTTCCAGCCAGCTGCACCAAGTAATCCTTCTGCACATTAATCAGGACGGTCATGAATTGAGTAAGTCGCTTTGTTCCTGTGTTTCCTACAGCGAGGCTGGTCTGAGCACGCTGCTTCAAACTACCTATGGCACATTTATACTTCTGCCAACAAGTTTCAGTTTACTTAGTTTAGTTTCTGTTTGCCCTTTATACCATTGGTGAATGTAGTACATAGAGAACAATATATTTCTTGGTGGTCTTTTTGTCAGATTTAAGAAGTTAAGCCTATCCTGCCTTGTTTTGTGAAACAGTCTGAGATATTTCTCCCTCCCTCTCTCCCTAATTCTGTATATTTCACCTCCTGTGCACTCAAAGAAGATGAATCTCAAGTACATAGGCGGCATAAGAGGTCATATTAAAGTTAAGAGATCATGTGTTACTTTTCAGGATCTCAGCAGTACTCTAGCCCTACCTACAACCAGGCAAAACTCACTTTGTCAAAAAGAACTAGAAAAGCCCATAATTAAAAAAGAATTTTAAAAAGGTTCATGCATAAGGGGGTTGTGAAAACAAGGTGTTAAATTAGAAAAATCTCTTCTGCAGTTGGAAAGTCTTCCTTTATGTATGTAAAGTAATAAATATATTTATCAAAAATTAAATCATAGCTTAAATGCCATAGATTTAATTTGTGCAAGATGCCGAAAAAGCTGAAGCTGTTCTGTGCATCTATTACTTTATCAATTGTGTAGTTTGATCATATAGACTGATTTTTAAAATTTTTTCATTCAGCGGTAAACAATTTTCCTGTGAACTGTTTTGTTTATCAGCAAGTCACTGTTAATTGTCAGAGTTAGGCTCCATTCAGAAGTATTTTCCTCTTCTCCCCTGGACTGATGTTTTGCCTCTTTACTGATAAATAATGGATTTAAGGAACCTGGAGTGAGATCAATTGGTCTTCAATACAAGAAGCACTTTCTCATTTGACATTGGAAGTTACTGCAAAATACGTTTGAGCCTCTACTGATTTGACTCAGAAGTTAACTGGTTTTGTTCTTGCAATATTTGTGTTTTTCCTCTGCCTGTTATTAGGTGAGAACAGAGCACTCTGTAGTGCTAACAAGACGTTTCTAGGCTAGGTAGTATCTGTTTGCAAAACTCGGAGTCAGCAAATAGCAGCCAAAGGTAAGGTTTTCAGTACACTATAATAATGGGCGCACCCAAAGTGTTGTGGTCAATGGCTTAATGTCCATGGGGAGGTCTGTGATGTATGGTGTTCCTCAGTGGTCAGTACTGGCCTCAGCACTGTTCAATGTCCTTTTTGGTGACATGAACAGTGGGATCGAGTGCACCCTCTGCAAGTTTGCTGAAAACACCAAGTTGTGTGGGGAGGTTGACACATTGGAGGGAGGGGATGCCATCCAGAAGGACCTTGACAGGCTGGAGAGATGGGCCCATGAGAACTGCATGAGTTTAACAAGGCCAAGTGCAAGGTCCTGCATGTGGATTGGCACAATTCCAAGCACAACTACAGGCTGGGTGGAGAATGGATTGCGAGCAGTCCTGAGGAGAAGAACTTAGGGGTCCTGACTGATGAGAAGCTCAACACAAGCTGCCAGTGTGCACTAGAATCTCAGAAGGCTAATTGCATCCTGGGCTGCGTCAAGAACAGAGTGGCCAGCAGGTCAAGGGAGGTGATTCTTTCTCTCTGCTCTGCTCACATGAGACTCTACCTGGAGCACTGTGTCCAGCTCTGGGGTCCCAAGTACAGAAAAGACATAGAATTGTTGGAGTGAGTCCAGAGAAGGCCACAAAGATGATCAGGGGGCTGGAGCACCTCTCCTATGAAGACTGGCTGAGAGAGTTGGGCTTGTTCAGCCTGGAGAAGAGAAGGCTCCGGGGAGACCTAATTAGGCCCTACCAATACATAAAGGGGTCCCACAGGAAAGTAGGAGGGGGCCTGTTCATCAGGGAGTGCACTTGGTAGGGCATGGGGCAATGGCTTTAAACTGAATGAAGGGATATGTTTAGGTTAGACATTAGGAAGAAATTCTTTACAAAGAGAGTGTCAGGGCACTGGAAGCAGCTGCCCAGAGAGGTTGCAGAAGCCCCGTCCCTGGAGTCATTTAAGGCCAGGTTAGATGGGGCTTTGGGCAACCTGGTCTAGTGGAGGGTGTCCCTGCACATGACAGGGGTGTTGGAAGTAGATTATCTTTGAGGTCCCTTCCAACCCAAAATATTCTATGATCTCTACTTTTTAATCAGATATTTGAAATATATCAAGACAAGCCCTACTTTCATAACCCCCGATGTCATAAAGTTTCCTCTCACACAATAAACATCCAAATATGCTTTAAGAATATTTTCATCTAACACTTTGGATGGTTTTGCAGACCATATTCTTCAGTCTGTGGAGACTTGCCTGTCACTGCAAGCAGTTCAGAAAACAAGTGCTCACAGGCTTAGTATGCCTTTTTCTTGGCCTTGCAAGAGGGGTGCTACTACTGCTTGCAGCTCCAGCTCCAGTGTTGTGAAGAACCTCAGTGCATGTCCTAGATTGAAATTCAGCTTACTGCAAGGTAGTCTTCAGACATGGTTTAAACTGCTACACTCATTTTGACATATGTTGTGATACCTATAATTGGGGTGTCTCTGTGTGTGTGTATATATAGGGTAGTAATTTTTATGAAACGCAGTGCATCTTCATGGAATGAATGAGACTGAACTTAAGAAATATCACTTGTATGACAGCTGATCTTACCAATGTGCAGTACTGTTATGCTGGATATTTTTATAAGCATTTGGTGCAACCTGAGAATGAGAGGTTTGATCATATATCTAGCTGGTTTTCAGTGCCATGTTGTAACCCAGAATACGTTCTGAAATTTTTTGAGGTAGAAGAGTGGAGCCTTCAAAAGTTATAAGAGGCTGCTTAATACATAGCCTGTTAGTGTAAAGGTAATATCCTGTCTTCACATGAGTTATGTATGTCACTCAGTAGTACATGGTCCTCTGATGCAGAGACCAAATTCAGACAGTGTAGTTCCATTGGACAGAACTGTTGCCCATTTTATTTGGAAATTGCAAAGTGGTTTTGTCCAACCTGTGACATTTTTGAGGGAGAGATCCCATGGAAAAGGTATTACGTGGTCACGCACTGTATCACATAGGACATAGCCAAAGAGGACAAAATAAGGTAGTACAAGCAGCCTTTTCCTGACAGTACACCTCAGAGGTTGACATCTTAGCCGTATTTGTGCTTTTGTAAGTCATGTATGCATTCAGAATCAACTTCACTATTTTAATCATCATTGCTAAATGCATCTAGAAAACTCATCAGTGTATCTTTGTACTAAAAGTGCAAAATAATTGGAGTAGTAGTGTTAGTTCAGTTTAATTATCTAGATACAATTTTCATATACTTACGGTTTTATGTAAATTTTGGAATTAGGTGACAGGACTATGCTACATTTAACACCTATGATAAAAATATTCCCCAATATGACTCTGTTTAAATTCTGCTCTAGGCTATAATGATGAAGTGAAAAAACTGGCCTTTGTGTTTGAGAATTCTTATACTAAAAGTTAATGTCTGACTAAATCAATGCTGTCACATAGTTGCTCAAGCAGTTTTTATTTAATCAGGCTTGATAGGTGGCCGGGGGCAGGGGGACTGTGCAGTAGGAGCAATGGGTTGGTACTACAGATGCAGTCACAGGGCTGGGATGGATTACTTTTCAAGCAGCCTAAAATAATCTGAGTGAATTTGGACCTTCTATAGAATTGGGATCCTGTCTGTCCGGTTACTCCTTATTCTGAACTGGTGCCAATGATTAAGCCAGTTAAATTAATTTTCAAATGTACCTCTTGGATTTTAATCTGGGTTAAACCAAAACATAGTCTACAACAGTACCTGGGACAAAAGTTCAAGTACATGTTTTTTTATTATTTTTAACTTGTTATATAAAAACCTTTCATATATATTGCTGGTTGTCACTGAAATTACTACCTTAATGGCTTTTCAGTAAAATATAGTTTCACTAAATTTTCATGCTGCATCAATTCCTGTGCCAAGCAAAGACTTCTTGAACAGACGCATGTTTTCCTCTAAATAGTGTCTTATAGATGGTGTCTTAAAGTAAATTGTTCTTATCTGGTTGGGGGATCATTTGTTTGCTTGTTTGTTTTTTAATTTTCTTGCTCTTCAGCAAGTTGCTCATCTCTTTGCCAGTATTTTGAACTGCAGTTATTCTGAGCCCATTCTGTAAAGGAATACCAATCCTCTTTGAGGAAGGATGTGTATTCTGGTTTTGTTGCTGCATTAGTATGCCTGTTCTCATCTTTGGTTCCTTGTTGTCCCAGTAAGCCCCTGCTCTCTCCTCAGTGTTCTAACTATACCTTTATGTTGTCTTCCTTTACATGGGCATAAAAGCAGACTGTGAGACTGTCTGTCCATCTTAAAATTGAGCAATGCAACCTGGTCCCTCCTTGTGTCTTCCTTGCTTGACTCTTCACTTGACTTCTCATTTTAAGGCAGTCTGGGAGATTTTTTTGGCCTGGTGATCTGTTGAAAGAACAGACTTGTGAAAAATTGGGATGGATTATAGTTCTAGAGCTTCTCTGAATTTAGGTGGAGTATAAATAGAAATATAAGGTAACAAGATACATGCTGTCTTCAACTTTTCTGGCTGTAGTTTCAAAAGTCAGTTTCTGGTCACATGTATGTGAACAGTTTTAATTTCAGATATTTCCTAATACTAAAGTCTGTATTGACCTCCCTGGTTTCTTCCATCTCATAAAGAGTTTATTCAAAGAAAATTGAAAGTGACAATGCTTTTTTTGAGCATCTACTGTTATTGTCACTGTCCCTTTTGCTGGAATAAGCTGTGTTATGTGTTTCAGTATGTTGCTGGTGACAATTATAGTGCAGGCTGCTTTGACCTCCACAACTTCTATTCAAGCTCCCAAATCAGTTTTCTATCAGTTCTTATTTTACTACCATTTAGTAACTAATTATTTCAATAAATTCTATTCTTTTGGTGCCCTGCTGGCACCAGTTGCTGACAGACATCAACAGATGCTCTGATGTGTGCAACAGGTAAGATGTCCTCTCAGTTGTGGTGCCAAATGAAAAGGAGCATTTTGTGCTGTATTTGTGTCTCATAGGGGAGATTCTTCAATTGGTGCTATAGGAATGTTGCTGCTGCAGGAACAGCTGTGGTCCAGAAGTCAGAGAAATGTTTGGGAACAGCCTGGTGTGTGCCATCGTGTTTCTAAAATTGGGAAATGGGAAAAGAATTGAGCCCTGGAGTCTTGTTTGGTCTCCTTTCTCCTGTCCTGTGTGGTGGTTTGGCCCCAGCTGAAGGCCAAATGCCCACCAAAGCAGCTCGCTCACTCCCATTTTCAGCCAAAAAGGGGAGAAAATATATACCGGGAGGCTTAGGACTTGAGATAAGGACAGAGGGATCACTCTCCAATTAATGCAATGGGCAAAACAGACTCAGCACAGAATAAAAGTGTTTTATTACTGCTAGAACTACACACCCAGTGAACCAGAGTCAGGTAATAAGAAGTGGCCAGGTCTTAAAGCACCTTCCTCCCACTGCTTCCTCCTGAGCAGACTTAAACTTCATCATGATTTTACTCCCTTCTTCCCCTCCCAACATGGCACAGGGAGGGGTAGGGAATGGGGAGTGGGGTTCTGGCGATTCCTCACAAGCTGCTTTCCTTCCCCAGATCTCAACACTTCTATTTCCCCCCACCCCTCACCTCTTTGCACACTTGACTTAAATCATAAATTCACTCCCTTCATCCCCTGTGGCGTGGGGAGGGGCAGGGAATGGGGAATGGGAGTTTTCAGTCCGTTCCTCGAGTTGTCTTCTGTCTCAGCTGGAGGCGCTATTCCACACATACACACCCTTCCCCTGCGGCACTGTGGTGTCCCACCCACACGAGAGTTGTAGCCACGAACTTGTGCAGTGTGAGTCCTCTCTATTG
>VZTU01020316.1:22427-33254 GCA_013400835.1 Zapornia atra | reverse complement strand
TGTTTTGCTTGTCTACAGGCATATCAGAAAGACAAGGATCTGTAAAAGCTAATCTTAATAGTGAAAGCTGAGGTTTTTTCCCATTCCAATGCCGGTCCTTTTGTTTTGGGTGAATGTATATTTATAACTTCTGCAGTGTCATTAAGTCACCACTACTAATTATTAAAATAACAGCATATTTTGGAAAAGATAACTTCAGAGTTACTCAGACACACAAAGCTAACTCTATCAGTCATGACCAAGTGTACATAAATGCCTGTAGCAGCATAGCTAAATGAAGTATACATCCGCTGCTCAAATTTGTTTAAAGAAACCTCAAAAAACTTTGTGTGTGACTTTTTTTTTTTCATTACATATTTTCAGAGGGTAACTCATCCATTTATAGGCTTACAGGCAGCCTTAAAGAGATTTAAATACAGCACACTATAAAGCAGTTTGCAATGCTTGTGTTTCACATGTTCAGTATTAGGACCACCGTACAGTTGATACTCTGTCAGGGAATTCATACTGCATCAAAAGCATAAATACGCTTCAGTTGTACGGATAATGTATGAATTTTTGGATGGGGGGTGGGAGGTTGTTAATAAACCTGACTGCATGAGCTTAAAATTCTCAAAGTTAACCTAGAATGCAATAGATGGAACATTCCTAAGTGTTTCATAACAGAAATTCAGTAGATGCCTATAAGTTAATTTCTTTGCTAGTAGCATGGATGGAGCAACAACACTGGTGAATTTCTGCAATGTTGGGTTCTAATTTTGTTGTTCTGCAACTACTTTTCATCATGTCTGTGCTGCTGACTCATCCTGCTTGATTGCTTTGTTTGAAGCAAAAGGAGTAGGTAGAAATAATAGGGAAAAAACCCTTGCGGTTTGCCATGGTTTAGCCTTTCCCACGTGGTAGCTAACACCAGAAAACTGTGGGTTTGTTTTTTTTTTTTTCATGTAACTAGTGCTGAACCTGGTGCCATCCAGATCATTCTAACAATAACACATTTTTATGAAATTGGTCAGAACACTAGGTTCTTAATACTTGTCTCTTAAGAGAAAAAAAAAAATCTGTCTATACATTCCATGTAATCTTAGGAGTATTGTAATAGCTTTAGAATTTGTTATTCTTTCTCAGATTGCCTAAACCATAAAAGAATATTTGAGGACGATTGTACAATTGTCTCGGATTTGGATGTGCTGACCATAATTGATGCATGTTAGAAAATAAGATGTGCAAAAATTTTCCTTCTGCATCATCATAGTGACTAATGTTGTGTTTTCTGTTCTACCATGATACCAAATTTCAGACAGATGTGCAAAAAAAAAATTAGGGTGATGATGAATTTTTTTCTTATATATGGCAGAAACTCTCTAAAGATATCAAAATGCCTGTGGTACATTTTGCCATATGGCCTTTTACTGTACATTCTGGGGAGTTTCAGATAGATGTTGTGCATGTACTGTCAGTATAGTTATTGATTACACAATTGTCACTGAATAATCATGTGTTCCTTTGTGGTAATTCCAGGAATTGCTGTGTTAGTAGGAACATCCTTAAGGTGGCAGAATAAATGGAATTTCTTTTCTCCAAGCTTACTGGAGAAAATGTTTTCATAAAAACTTCCAAACTAATATTCAACAGGTACCAAAAATGCATTTCCAATCTTCTGAGGTCCTCCTTTATGCTCATGCAAAAAGTCTAGAAGGAGCTCAGATTTAATTTCATATTTTTTCTTTTGTTGTAGGCAAGAGAGTATGAAGTCCATGTGTTTTCACATGTTCCTGTACACACACTTTTTTCTGAAATCCTTACTGTATTAAAAAAAATCCTTATTTTAAGAAACTGAAATAATTTTGAGAGAAATAATTTGTCTTTTTATGGTTCTACTCAGAAGTCACTTCTAATGAAATATTTATCTTTTGTTAAAGGAATTGTGCGCCACTGATTGTGCTCTTGTGCCTAGACATTTTTAGACTTTCGCATTTGCAAATCTGCTGATTCAAATGAAAAAATACTAGATGGTCATGTTTAGATCAGACTCGTTTAAAAACTAAAAATTAAGTCTGCAAAGTTACTACATTTCATGAGGTAAAGTTGCACAACAGTCAAAGAGGTTGGTTTGGCTGTACATATTTAGTTAAAACAAATGTTACATAGGAAGCCAGTGCATCTCAGTGCTGACAAACATAAAAAATACAAAGCACAGTTACATTTTTTTTAATTGAATCGATTTCTTTCCATCTTATTTTTGATACTTTAGGGCTATACAAGTCGTCCTCTCATTGCAAGTGTAATGCAGACAGTTGCTTTTTCATAAATCTGCTGTTTACTTTTAGTATGATATAAGTACCCACGGCCACTTACAGTTAGTGAACAAACAAGTACAGCCTTCGGTATGGGAGCGGGTCAGAGGGTTATGTTTACTGCTTTTTCTTATTTGTCATCTAGTTAACAGTGTTTGGATAATTGAAGTATCAGAAGGGCTTGACTGATTTCTATAAATAATAAAAAAAAGTGTGTTTTTTCTCTTAAAACTTGTCTCTGGCCATTAACGCTGCACGTCGTTTAACCAGGCGGTGGGTGCTGCAACAGCTCGTTCAGGAAAACTCCTTGCCTGCTCTCGTGACTAAAGGGAACTTGGGAGGTGCACCCCTGGAGAGGATCCACCCACTAGTGCAGGAGGAAATGAATGTCTGCTCTGAAGCTGCTGGGAGATACCCAAGCAACTACAATGCCTGGTCCCATCGCATCTGGGTTTTACAGCATCTGGGAAACCTGAATGTCAAGGTATAGCACGATTGTGAAGAAAGACTTAAATTTCCTTGTCTGGAAAAAATGCTGGCTTGCCAACCAGATCCTGTGATGTGGAGGTAGAGTGTCATGTTAAGTTAGCACAGGTAGCTTAAGGTGGTTTCTTCTTGGATTCTTCTTGCCTGTGTAGGCAGGTTCTGCTCTGCAGAAAGAACAGATTATTTTTCTTGCCCGTGTAGACAGTTCTGTTTGTCTGTTAGTGTTCATGAACTTGTGGGACTGTGTGACCTGAAATCAAGAAGGGGCAACTGAAAAGAATTCTTTTAGCACTCATCTTGAAATTCCTAATGGAGAGCAAGTTAATACATGACAGCATTGGGGTGTTTTTATATAATGTAATGTAGTGTCTTTTCATACCCTTACTCAGCGTGCCTGTGGTTACAGAATATTGAAGGGTTAGTAAAAAGAGCAGGAACTCCAGAGAAAGCATAGCAGTGTTTATAACTAGTTCCTTCAGCTCCCACAGTTACCTTTTGACAGCATTTAAGCTGAGGGCTGGTCGGGCTATTTCAGCTCTGGCAGGACATTGTGTATAGTGGTGAATGTTTCAGATCACACGGTGCTGCCTGAAACATCCCGACCCACAGCACACAGTTAGTTAATGTGACATGGTCTAAAACTATGTAGGCAGTTCTGTAATACTGTGGTTTCTAAGCTGTTGGTGAATACCTTGTGAATATTAGGCTGGTCCAGTGACAGGCTTCTAATGGCAGCAGCTGCCTTTTGCTGTCCTGTAAACACATTGGGGAGCGAGGGAGGAATTTAGTGGCGCTTGTTGAGTCTGTATAGCTGTTATTTTTATGTCTTATGGGCCAGCTACTGCTAGCAATTGAAGTTGTTTTGATGACATTTCCTGTTAATTGTCACCCAAGAAACTTTAAAAATAGCTGTCTCAGACGGGTAGTAAATAACAGCTGTGTTCCAAACCTCATGAGGGAGACAGGCCAAAATTTGGACTCATCTGTCTAGCAAGTTTCTATGAAAATGCAGTTGTGCAGAAGTCAGAAGAATGACAGGATTAGGGTAGATGGAAGGTTAGAAGTTAGCTAGCCTATATTAATAGGAAATAGGGACTTTCACCCAGGTCTTTAATAGCTTTATTAGAAGGAGGAGGGTGCAGGGCAGGGGAGAACGTTAGCACTGTTATTTAAACCTCAACTAATTTTATGCTTTAGTTAACAGTAGTTTGAACATCAGGATAACCCACTGAATGTTTTTTGCACTTATTATCCCATAGTAATTTAAATAAACAGAAATAATTGCTTTGTGAGAAAAAACTCTTCTCGGAGCTGGCGTTACGCTCGTGGGGTTATTCACTAGCAGTTACCAATGCTTTGTGTCACAAAACATGTACCTGTGAAGGAAGTGTTTTAGATTTGTTCAGTCACTCCCAAGAGCATTTGCCTTGCCCACCATCCCAGTTTCCCTGTTGGTCTTCTTTTTTGGCCGATTAGTAAAGAAGTGATAGCTTATTCTTCTCCGACTGGCTTTTGTTACCTCTGGCGCAGTTTCACTGGAGCTGCTGTTCTTTGAGCAGTGTGTTCAGCCCGTTTGGAAATCTCCATGTTGACTAGGGTTATTTTTGTATGACATAACCAATCAGTCTCTTCAGATAGCCTGGATTTTTTTTTCCACACTATATGGGTATTTCTTCTTTCTAACACTAGCCTATAATGAACACCATCTTGTTTGAATGTAGAAGTCCCAGTTTGTTTTTCCTGAAGAATTCAAACTGCATTAGCAAGTTTATATAGTGCTTGAAGAGTGTTTATTAGTGTCAGTTAAGGGTTTTGTTGGGATTAAATTGTTCTAAACCAACCTAATCTTTCTGGTATTGGAGTCCTTGCTTCAGAAAAGAATGAGAAAGCTTGACTTTAGCTTTCTCATGTGACATTACAGTTAACTAATGGGGGAATACCTGAGCCCTAGACACGTACTAATAGGTAGGTGTGTGATTAGATGGAGAACTAGAGTAAGAAAGTAATATGGATGTGGTCTGTTAAAATCGATACACATCATGTTGCTTCAGAAAAACCGTGCAGGTATAAAGATAGGATGTAGTTCAGGAAGGATGGACAAACTGTTTTGTTTTCTTTAGATGGGAATACTCAACTTCACAATTACAGGATGGAGAGTGACTGGTCAGGCCCTACAGTAAAAAAAACCTGAAAAAACCAACACACACAAACCCCCTTCCCACAGAAGAGAAATAACTGGTGGGGTGACTGTTATGAGACCTCTCTTCTCTGATGCATGGAAGACCAAAGTATGTTGTGGTGGTTTGACCCTGGCTGGAGGCCAGATGCCCACCAAAGCCGCTCTATCACTCCCCTTTTCAGCTGGACAGGGGAGAAAATATATATTGAGAAGCTCAGGAGTGAGATAAGGCATCCATTACCCAGAGGACAGGCTCTGTTTTTTGTAAATCTCAAGAGGTTTAATGCCACTTCATTGTCTTGGTTTTCTCAAAGCAGTTTTCTGCTTCAGGTAAGGAACGGTGCTGGGAATCATTCTGTTTGCTTTGTGCAGGGAGTTAGGACGTGATTGCAATGTTCCCCTGTAACTTTGTAGCTTACAAACATGTCAGGTAAGTGAGTCAGATTATTCCAAGATCTAAGTTGGATATTGTTTTCATACTATCACTTCCAGTGAATAAAGACTTGTCTGATTTTTCTGATGTTACCTTTATGCCTAATGTTTTTTTTAATAGGCTTTTAGTTTGTAATATTCAGAAATGTAGAACAGTAAGCTCTTTTCTGGTGAGAAGGAAGAATCTGATCTTGTGGTTTAAAGTGCAGGCAGGAGGTGGGAATTTTTAGTCCACCTTAAGAATCCCATGTGGAAGCTGTTATTTACAGCCCTTCACTTGGGTGATCTGTAAAAGGAAGACAATGCTGGTGGGTATTGACAAGACATAAAAAAGCATGTCCAGTATCTTGGGTAAAGATGCTATTTATATTGTTTCTATTTACTTTAATTTCTTTTACAACAGGTGCAAAACAAAAAAAAGGTGTGTAACTATCCTTGTGTGTTCCCTTGATTTTCTTTATGGGAGGCTGTTCCTCTCCTGCTGCAGGAGAAAAAAGCCAGACCTGTGCCTAAACAAGTTGCATTGCATCAGGTGGTCCTCTTAAGTGACATAAGTAGCTTAGAAAAGGAGAATAAAAGCAAGAGTATACCAGTGTGTATCAAAAATCTGTACAAGTAAATGAAAAATAGAATTTTGATGTCTTCAGAGAGTTTAAGCTGCAGAGAAGCAGCAATGTGAGGAGTTAAAGCCTTTAAAGAAATATGACCACTGTTGTAGTAGAGAAAGTAAAGTATAAGCAGCTTTGCCCAGTAGCCCAACTCAACCATCTTCCTAGAAATACATTTTGAGGGTTTAAAAATGTTCAGAATTTAGAGGAAAATTTGTAGGTGCCAGCAGTGCTACAAATACAGCTGCAATCATCAATATAAATATTTACCACAGTTGCTGTGAAAGCCTTTCTGGGAATTTACCAATTACCAAGTCAAGCAACTTAATTATGGACAAGCAATTTTGTATTCCACAGGCTCCGGATCTTGGAAAATATTGGTAGTGGTTAACATTCTTTCATGGGAAGTGTAAATGACTTTAATCTTTCTTTTATTTTTTTTAAGCAACTTGCCCCCTCTCAGACACCCATAATGCAGTATGCAAAAATTGAAAAACTTGCAACCAGTATGTATGTGGTTTGGTGTATCCTCTGCCTCCTAAAAATTCATGGACACTTTGAGATTACTTTTTTTTACTCCTTTATTCATGGACACTTTGAGATTACTTTTTTTTTTTTAATCCACTGTGTATTTCTCATAAGTGGTTGGTTTGTTTGTTTGTTGGGAAGGTTTCTGAGACACCTACATTTTCAGAATTTGGAAGAAATATGATTTATGTTGTGCAAGGGTGCCCAGATACTAGTCAGCACACAGTGGGAAAGGCTCGGTTAATTTTTCTGTGTGTATTCTCAGGCTCACTTAATTTTTGGTGTGTATTCTTAAACTATTACCAGCAGTGGCTGAAACTCCTGGAGGAAAGATTGCCCTAGCATAGAAGCAGAGGTAAATCCCTCCTTTATACTGGTCAATAACTGTCGCTGCTTTTTTCCACACCCCCCCCAGATTCTCCTTGATGAACTTTCATCCACTAAATACTGGGTGTCCATGCACGTCTCCGACCACAGTGGATTTCACTACCGCCAGTTCCTACTCAAGTCCTTGACAGGCAGAACTGTGACTGACAGTAGTGTACTGGTCCTAAATCAAACGGTAAATGAGCCAAACCACAGCCTGCAACAGGAGGAGGAGAGTGCTGGGGCAGAGGCTGCCTGTGCAGAGGAGCAGAGCGTGGATCTCGCCAGCTATTTAGAGGAAGAGTTGGAGCTCTGCACTGAACTGATTGAGGCTTATCCAGGGCATGAAACCTTGTGGTGTCATAGGTAAGAGGACTTGGTCAAAAGAGTGTCCTCCTGACTTGTGGATTGTTTTTTGCCTAATATTTCCAGACAAATTGTTGCTCTGATTTTTTTTTTTTTTTAAAGTACTACTCAATAAAAGATTTCTAAGCCCATATTTTAAGCCTTTGGAAAACATTCAAGAGCCTAATCAGAGCTATTGAGTGGAAAATTTGACTGGAATTAAGTATCTTGTTGACAAAAGTGCCACTTGTCCTGATAGTTTTTGCAAGAAAAGATACTGTTAACCACCCTTGCACACTCTAAAATGTTTAAAGGCCAAAAGATGAGCAAAAGATAGGCAGAAGCCATATCAGCTACAGAAAACCTCGGCTTTGCCAGCTGGGTGTATGTGCCTGCCTAGGTAACAGCAGGTTTGTCAAAGTGGCACAGCCCATCTTTGTAGAGTGTGGGCAGTAGCAACAGATTTTGTGCCTGTCTGGAGGGGGAGCCTGGTGGGATGGCAAATGAACTGAAGCAGTTCAGCGGCAACAGCAGATTATTTTCAGTTCGTGACTTTTTTGTTCTTCTTTTCTTCCTTCTTTCTCCTCTGAAGAAGGCGTGTGTTCTACCTTCAGCACCACCTAAGCAACAAACTTCCTCTTCTGAATGCAGTGCTATCATCTGTGGACAGCAGTGATGAAACACTGAATAATTCCCACCACAGTCCTGCAACAAGTCACTTGGCACAAGCTATGGATGTTGATGGTTTGAATGAGTCCAGCAGCAAACAAGGTTACACCCAAGAAACAAAACGTCTGAAACGTGCTCCTATGCAGGACTCTCTTGGTCCAGAAATGGAATACAGGTTCATTGATAAAGTGTTATCAACCTGTAGGGATGCAGACCAAGCCAGGTTTGCTACTGCTTATAGGAAATGGTTAGTTACTTTTTTAGGTCACTGAAGGAAAAATTTAAAACCTTCAGGGTTCTTCTTGTAGTGCAATATTCTCTTTTCAGACACAAATGCATGTCTTGGTTGCAAGTGTTAGCTAACCATGTGTTTCTCACTCTAATGGTCAGTCCTGAAGTTCATATTCAGAGTAGAAGTCTGTCACTTTATTTATTAAAGAACTGGTGTAACTTTTTATTAAGAAACTACAATCTGTTCATTAATCTTCTTAAGAAATCACTGTGTGTCGGCTTCCTACCATGCCATTTTCCTGTCTTTTTAAGATGGACTTGGAATTGTTTGGCATAAAGGAAAAAAAAAAGTGTCAAGTGCTTTTGAAACAAAGTGTCTGGAAAAAGAATAGGAGGATCCATCAGTATCAGCTACACCTGTTTCCAGGTCGTTCCACTTTACTATAGTGGCATCTTCCTAATACATTATTGGTGCCGGGTTATATTTGGAGAGTGCCATTAGTTCTGTATTAGCAGCCTTGGGTAGAACACCAGGCAGTGTTTTTCTCAAAGCTCCAGTAACAGCAGTGAGACCACGCCTGGCACTACTGCAGCTGGGGCTTTGTTTGCTCATGAGTTGTCAGATGAGTCTGTGGCAAAGTCTAGCAGATAGAGGAAGATGTGACAGAAAATAGTTCAAAGATACATTCACAATCGCACGTACAGTCAGAGCTGTATTTAGTAGTACTGTTCTTAGAACAGGCCACTTTACCTTCACCTCATGCTTGGTATTTATTTATTTATTTTATCCCAACAACCCGGAGTTGGTGACACTTGACACACATTTCCGAATGTATTGCCTACACTACAGAATCCCAGCCTGCTAAGTCACACATTGGTAACTTGTACTTAACCAAGACCATGGATGTCCAATAGATGGAGTAAAAACTTTCTTCTGACCATTCTTTCAGACTACAAAATTTAAAACAACATGAAAGAAAAAAAGCAGGAGGGAGCTCTCTCTTTGCTTTTGTTCTGTTGCAGAGTTTCAGTGTGTTTTGTTTCAGACTCTTCCTTAAGAGCACTTCTCCAGCCATACATCTCTGTTTACATAACTGTAAATTTTAAGGGAAACACATTTCTATTCCAGTGAAATTAAAAATGAATGGTTTATTTTGTCATTTCCTTTGAACTTGTCTATATAAGGGATTATTTTTTTTTACACTAATAGAATTGTGCTGGTCCAAAGACCAATGGGAGAAATACTGTACAATCGTAGAAGTTTGTACAATGGCAACACCGCCTCTGTTCTAAACAGACTATTCACTAAGGGGATTAGATTTTCAAGCTAGAGTCTTCGCCAAATTGCTGTATATTTCTCCTGCCCAAAGTGCCTCCTGATTGTCCTAAGTTTCAAGCTGCTATTCCTATTGGGCAGAGAGAGCAACAATGAGGGAGAAGAAAAAAAAACCAGGTAGCCTGTTCAGAAGGTATCACTTAGAAAGAATAAAAGCACTTGAAACGTGGAGTTCCAACAGTTCTAAATGATTTGATGGATGGGGATTACTCTTGCATTTCAAAATTAAAATAGATCACCTCTAGTCTTAATGTTCATAACTCATTTCAAGCACAGAGTAGCTAACAGACATTTCTAAATGTGTACTCTTCTGTTTACAGTACTCAGATAAGACTGACATAGGCTTGAGCAAACCTGCCTCTGCATGGCAAGGGATACTTTACTTGTTTTTTTGTTTTGGGGTGTTCTGGGATGCTGTCTTCATTGATGGTTTTAGATGAAGAGCGACATAATGGATGTGTGAAGGAGGTGTGGGAATGGCTTGAGAGCATACTTCCATTGTGTTGTCTCTGTGACCATTGAGAGGTGGGTAAGTTCAGGTACAAACTGGGAATCTGAACTTAAAGACTTAACTTGAGCAAGAACTTCTACCCATCCCAATAAACCTGATTTTTAAATTTTTTTTTTTTAAAGTATGAAAAATGCATTAAAGCACAGTGTAATAGCCTGGGTCACCTTGATTAGCAATATCCCACTAATGACTACTATGAACCTGGAAAGTGTGAAGTGTGCTGGTGGTCTATTATGGATCACATTCTTGGTCCTAGATGAGTTACACAGTTTGTAACACAGGTGTGTGTGTGCTGTTTGCCTTGGGGAAAAATCACCTGTTCACGAGAGAAGTATTGGCAGCAGGAGCAGACTGGGACATGGCAGCAGGGTAAGAAAAACTACTTAAACTGCAGAAGAGAAGGGGTGCTCTCTTCTTGCACTGAAATGTGACATTTTTAGAAGAGATTTATGTTAGAATCTGATTTGAAACCTACTACATATTTCTTCCAGGCTGTAATCTAGAGTCTTAGTTGGCTTTCTTATAGCTGTGTTGTGGAAGTACTGAGCTATTGAATTTTAAAGTCTTCAATCATAAGCATTTAAGGTCAGATGTGTGCAGTTCCTATTCACGTCAGCACCAGTTACGTGTGCTTGTAGGAAGACAAGATTTGGTCCTATGTAACTAAAAAGAGTTGCATTGTGTTTTTATACTTGGAAAGCCTTCCGAGAGCTCTGATTGGAGATTGTACAGAATGCCAGTGGCTGTAAACCACACTTTTGGAAATACCTCCCCACTGCCGCCACACACAGGCTTTAGTCCAGTGAGAATAGTTACATTTAGAAATGTTTGCAGACCAGACT
>VZTU01020314.1:685-37131 GCA_013400835.1 Zapornia atra | reverse complement strand
ATATATATATTGCTAAAAGGTTCCACAACTGAAGACACAGGGAAGCCTTTCTTACTGCATTTGAAGCCTTTCTTACTGCATTTCTTACTCACTTTTGAAGAGACATTGATGTTTTTCACAGGTCATATGACCCATTTTTTTGACCTGGGAATTTTAACACATGCAGCCTTCTGCCATTTTTAAAGTGACATCTCTCTTAAAACTTAAGCTTGAGTAAAAATCCTTGATTTGTGCTACAGTTAAATTCTGGAATTCTGGAAGGAATTCTGTCATACTGTTGGATTTATTTTTTTTTCAGTTTAGGTAGGCATTAGCAATCTCAGGATCATTGATTTAAAGCAACCTGACAAAAATCACCTTCTGACGGTTATCCCAGATAGACAATATTAATGTCTAACATATGGAACAGAACTTTTCAGACACAAATCATAGCCGATGATGCCGATGGTGCTGTGAAATATGGAGGTTAAAATGCTTGCATGGAACAGTGGGAGAGAATGAAAAATGATCAAACAGTTTTGAAAACACTCAGCCTACATTTCACTTGATCCTTGTTCCAACAACCCACATGTGATATACAATATCAGACTTCACATGCTGTACTATGAAATGCAATACTGCCACCTGTAAGAACTTTCTATTAGTTACCTAATGGCACAGGACCTGTGGTGAGATATTACTTTGAGATGGCATGTGAAATGTATATGAAATTTTTCTACTGTCAAAATCTTGGCAGGACAGCAACTTTTTATACATCCTCATTGTCTCAGAACGAATGTGCTTTGGTTTTTCTTCAAAAATTGCCAAAAAAAGCAGTGGTATCTTATGATTTTAAATCAGAAGCTTCATGTGTGATTTGGAAAATTTCTTATTAACAAGGTACAAGTTAACTGCAACATATGTTTTGTCAGTGGAGATTTTTTCTTTTTGTTTTAAACATTTTATTGAAAGTTTCACTACTCTGGAGAATTGTTTCTTGGGTAAGTGCTATTTTCATATCAAAAGAAATGAACGGTTCAGGTGGCAACCGCATGCTCAGGTAACCAGAGTAACATACACTGAGATTACCTATAGAAGTTTTTCCAAAATACAACCAAAATACATGGAAATTTTAAAGACAAAATACCAGCCAACATGGAAAAAACACAGATTATAATAAGAATAATACTGATTAAGACATGAGTGGTAAGATTTGAGACACTAAATAGATAACTTTGCCAAAATAAATGTTAGTTATATGAGGATAGGACATTACGCACTAAGAAAAACAAAAGTCAAAATGTATTATGTGAATGCCAAAGAAAAACACAGTCCTGGACTTTGTGGAGCTGTTGCTGAAAGGAGGACATTTTTTTTCCTCATAAGAAGGAGAAACAATGCACACCTATCTTCAAATTATATACACCTTTGTGATGGCTGCTATCATAGACCAGCATGTTTATGGTAGATTTAGTGCAGCAATTCTACCTACCAGGCAGACTTCAAGTCTCATGGAGGAATACATCTAAAACAGGAAAGGCAGAACTCTGTAAGAATGGAAATTCTTTGCCTTCATCTCATGGATCTTCCAAATAAGTGTTTGGAATAACTCTTTTGTAGCTGTCACACAAGGCCTTGGCTCACACAATACACCTACCCACAATCCTCTCTTGCAAAAACAAACTTTTAACAACACATCTGATTTTCAAACTTCTTGCACCATCATAAGTAACTGGACACGCCTAAGAAAGTTTTTGTTCTTTTAAAAGCTTCTGTAAAACTGTGAAAAAGAGAAAGGAACTGCTGTATAAGCCCGATATATGGGGTATTTTTTGATTTTGTATAGCAGACAGAATTGTGTAAATGACTCAAAAAGAATATTTCTACTATATATGTCTCTAAGTTTCCTGTAAGATTAAAACAAACACACTTAATTTTACCTTGGCAATAGTTGTAGTGTTCCATTAGTAATATCTGTATACAACAGATTTAAATACAGAAGAGCTCTGCAACCTCCTGATATGAGACTCATAGATTCATCCTGAATAATAAAATATAATAATAAAGTACATTAAAATTACATATGACTTAATTTATCTTACATGTTTATATGAGAATATGAGTAAGTATCTTTAAATCATCATAGTAAAGTTTATACATCATAGCCATCATTTTTGGAAGCCTCAAAGGGGAACACTGAGACACATGATACTACTGATACTCACTTGAAATGTGGTAATTTTAACATTCCAGTTCAAGGAAACATACTACATAGTCCTACAGAGCCCAGGAACTTTTCACAGGATTGAAGGCTAATGCATAGTTACATATTTTGCTAAACCGAGATTCTTGTTATCTAAAAATTTTCTCCATAACCTCTGGCACACCTCTCTAATCAGTAATATCATTTACAAAATGCTTCCTGTTTAGTTCTACCCTTGGAGGGGGATCATTAGATTTGAGTAATGACAAGGCTTCCATGCTTTATTGACCTTTATAAAAGTGGTACTACTTATATTGTTCTGTAGATTGTTCCATTATAATACAATAAGAACAAATTTCCTCATATGAAAAATGTTTCACAATAAATGTCAATATAATAGAAAGGCAAAAAGTCAGCACATATATATGGAAATGCAATAGTTGAGTGGGTATCTCTTGCCATGTTGTGGTCACCTTTTTACTATTTCAGTTATCAGGCAAAAGTACCATCAAGATAACTGGAAATTCAATAACGACCAACTTAAAAGGGGACAGTTTGTGCTTTTGAAATATATTCCTGCACAAAGGATTTGAGGGGTGTGATAGTAAAAATAGGCATGCTGACAGAAGATAACCATACCCTGAAGAGAACTGAAAGCATAGAGAGCTGTGAGAAAGCATTGGGGGAGCCGGGGGAAGGGGAGAGAACAACATGATAGGGAGAACTTTGCAACCTTCCAGGTGAGAGCAGTACAACCAGGGGTCCCTCTCAGTGCCTGGATGCAAACACTTGTAGGCTGAGAATCAACCAGTAGGGATCAAAGTCCACGCACAGATGCAGAGCTATGTTTTCATTGGGATTCAGAGATGCAGAGTGGTAGCACACAGCTGGAGGGCTGCAATGACTGGATACAGATTATTTATTTCCTTTAGGAATGACAGCCCAGGAAGGTGAGGGAGGGCAGGCCGTACTCTATACAAAGTTATGCCTAAATGCCTGGAGCTTTGCACTGGAATGTGTGGCAAGTCAGTCAAGAGCTAATTTTTAAGGATTAGAGGATAGACCTATGAGGATTACATCATGATATCTCCTACAGACTGCCTGATCATGAAAAGAAGATAGATGAGACCTTCTTTGGGTAACTGAAAGAAGCCTTACAATTGCCTATCCTGGATACTCATGAGAGACTTTAACCACTCTGATATCTGCTCGGAGAACAATATGGTTCGGTGCAAACAACCCAGAAGACTTCTAGAGTATTTTGAAGGCAATTTCTTCGTCCTGGTAACTGACGAGTGGTCTAGGAAACATGTCATTTGGAACTTGTTTCACAAACAAGGAAAAACTGGTCAAGGATGTGAAGAACTACAATGGTTTTGATTACTGCAACCATGAAATTGACAGTGAGAGCAGATTTGGGCTTGTTGAGGGATCTGCTTTATAGGACCTCATGGCAGATAGCGCTGGAGTCAGAGGAGCCCAGAGAAGCTGGTTGATCTTCAAGGCCAAGGTAGTCAATGACTTTTTTTGCCTCAGTTTTTACTGCTAAGGCTTATCTTAAGGCCTCCCATGTGCCTCCCAGGAGCTTAGTAGCAGAGTCTGTGGGAGTGAAGCAGTACCCATGGTAGAAGCTGATAATGTTAAGGAGTACCTGAGGAAATAGGGCAAGATAGGATGCACTCCAAACTACTGAAAAAGCTGGCTCCTGTCACTGAGAGGCCTCACTTATAATTTTTGAAAGCTCATGGCAATCAGAGGAAATTTCTGATGACTGGAAGATAGGAAATGTCACATTTATCTTCAGGAAATGGAAGAAGCATCCAGGAAACTACAGGCCTCACCTGAGTCCCTAGGAAAGTAGTAAATCCTCCTTGAAGCCCTGTCCAAGCACATGAAGGATAAAAAAGAGATAGGGAGCAGCCAGCATGGATTCATCAGAGAAGAGGAGCTCTTGTTATCTTGACTTCAGCAAGACCTTCAACAGAGTCTACAGTATCCTTTGTAGCTAAACTGATAAAATAAAGGCTGGATAAGTGGACTTAAGTGAGTGAGAATTTGTCTGGACTACCAGGCCAAAGGGTCATCATCACCAGTGGAGCTAAGTCCCAGTGGTGGCTTGTGGTAACTGGCATCCTTCAAGGGTCAATATGGGGGCTGGTACTGTTAGATGTCTTTATAAATGGTTTGGATGACAGGAACAGAGTAGATTCTCAGCAAATTCACAAATTATTCCAAACTGGGGGGAGTGTGAATACACTGAAGACTAGAACAGTGAGAGAGATTCAGAGACATTTAATCTAGAAAAATGGGTTGCCAAACCTTATGAAGTTCAACAAAGGCAGATGCAAACTCCTGCATCTCAGATGGAATAAACCCATGCAACAGTACAGTCTAGACACTGAACAGAAAGCAGCTATCAAGCACTCTGACCTGAGAATCCTGGTCAATAACAATTTCAATGTACATCAACAGTGTGACCTTCTGAAAAAGATGGCCAAGTGCATACTAGGCAGTACTAGCCAGAGTGTAACTAGCAAGTCCCTGCTATTCAATCGTGACCCAGCCCCTGGCATCACCCAGGAATGTGTCTGCTGGTACATACGAAATGTTTAGTAGCAAGCATGCTAACACCAAACAGAACGGACAGACAGTTATGAAACAGTGTTTGAGTCTTTACAATTTGGCAAGCCTTAGCCCTCTTTAACACACTGCCTTCATGGAGTAACCTACAATCAGCACTATCCTGGAGAATCATACAACCTCTAAATATTATGCTGTGTTTATATTATCCAGTAGCAAGTATTATGTCATGTAGAAAGATGATTCTACAGTGTTATTCAAATAAGTTCATAATATAATACAGTTTTATCCCTTCTTTGTAGCTGGTATAACAAACAAAATTATGTAATCTGTGTAAATGGTAAGAACAAGATATTTGGCATGAAAGGTAACATCAACATAGGACAAAGAGGAAGACATAGGCAAAGCAGAACCGATGCAATAGCCTCATGATTCTTCTGCAGCTCTTGCCTCTCTAACTCGACCATCATATGCCATTTGTGTATGAAGTTCATAAGCTTTATTTTATCCATGGCATAAACTTTGCATGTTTCTGGGATAGACCCTTGGACATACGCTTCATTCTGAAGACAACTAAAACTGTACTAAATTATTTGTTTATGTACTTAACAGTATAAAATAGCCTATAAATGGATGTATACATTATAGAAGTCTATTAAGATTGATGATTTCTAAAAATTTTTAGATTGATTTTATGATGAGAAAAATTTGTATATATCAGTGTTATTTCTAAGAAAATACTAATTAAAGCATAGTCAAATATTGTTTTTCCATCAGAGAAGAGCTATGAAGAGAATTAATGGAAGCATGATTAAACTAATCATCTTCAAGGAAAAAGAATGGACAAATATATAACAGTGATTATATTTTTAGACACACGTCTCACAAATGTCTAGAAACTTAGTGAGATATTCTTGGATATAATACTGAACAAAGTAATAAAGGAATTTGGAAATATAAGATTAAAACATATTGTTGCTAGCAAGTCCAAACTTAAAATGAAAACTCCTCCCCAAAACCGGGGAAGTTTTCACACCTGTTTATTAAAATTAATTCAAATTGAACATCTCTTTTTGCACTGCTGCTGTCAAAAACAAATGAGATCTTCACCCAGTATCTCTGAATCCTACTAAACTTCATTTTCAGACCACTTAAGAACACAAGTCTCTACTTTTTATCAGGAATATTTGTACCCAAAAAACCACACCACTTAAAAAAGATCTTCCTTCTCAGTACAAATCAGAGTTTGTGAAAAAAGTTTGTAACACTTACATTTAATCCCTGGCATTCAGAAAGATTGAGGTCTTGCGAATTCTTACATTCACCTAAAAATAATTTTAAAAAATCATATTAAAGGTGAACAGTTCAAATTCTTAGTATACAACACAAACATTCCTAGTTTGTTGCAGTCCATTCTAGGCCAGTATCGTCCCTGAACAATGGCCACAGGAGATCACTGAGAAGAAAGCACAAGAAACCAAAAGTAGAATACAAAACTGGAGTAAGCTGTCCTGAGGAAATGTCTCTTCTTAACGCTCCATCAACTAACAGCTGGTTTAGGAACAAAGCTCTTTTCAGTCTTTGGTGCCAAAGGATGAGAAAGCTACCTAATTAGGCAATTTGGTGTGTAGGAAATGCTAGGACTGAGTTTTCAACACAGGTTTACCTGTCCCTCCTACCCACATGTTATGACACCAGTATGTAATTATATACGTGAACTATTTTTTCGTTGTGTGAAAGTAGAGGTGCAGCAACCAGACCAATAGTAGGAAAAACCCTGCTTATCTTCTGAGAATATGGAATTTCAGAGAATTTAGGTGCCTGACACAGTCTCTTCTGTGTGTGTATCATCTATTACTTTTATAAACTCCTACTTTACAGAGTTTTTTTCCAATTATAACAAAAAAGACTGACACTAAAAACAACACTTACACATCCGTTCAGCCACTCTTGCCAAATTTTGAGTCTATCCTCCAAAGAAAAGATGCAAAAACTAGTGTGAAACATAGTAATACTTTTTGCCTTAATCTAATCTTCAAAAAGAACTGGTCTGTCTAAAATGAAATTAAAAAAATAGGCCTAATACACATACTAAATATGGAAAATGCAGTAAGAAAGGTTTATACAGTTAAAAGAAACACATAAAAAATCTGTTAAAACTCATTCTCACAAAATAAGTCAAATACATGTTTTTAATTGCAATCAAGCATTAGTATAACAATGGGTCTGTATATTCTCTTCTACAGGGACTGTGACTTCAGTGATATCCTGTTATACTAACTCAGTGTGTTTTTAAATGGAGTAGGAAAATGCTGAGGGATTGCTCAACTCAAAAGAGCCTAACCAATTAAAATCATCCTTAAGGCTGCTAAGCCACTGAATTGACATACCTCCTACATGATTTTTGCCTTAGCACTAAATGAGACATGGTTACCATTTCAACCTGTACATGCTACTGAAAGCAGCTGCTTGTTTTGGTACTATAGCCGAGTATAATTGAGTTAGCAGACAGAATGTAATACTAGTAAAAAAAATGCCAGTTCAGACCCAGGACATGGAAAGGAAGAGGAAAACATCTTCCCATAATTATTTATTACCTTTCCTCTACCAAGTTCTTTTTTCTGTTTCCAAGCTCTCCTGGATAAAATGAGCTATCATGTTACCAGAATGGTGAACAGTTCAAAACAACACAGAGGATCCCAGTTATGATCCAAGTTACTAAAACATGAGATTAAGTTACACTGTCAAGGATATATCTGACAAAAAGTAACAAATCTAATTTAGTTTTTCATGTAAGGGATAAAGTCATCAGTGTAAACACTCATTCAGCAAGTTTTTTGTGCCCAAAACAACAGTGGTTTAGAAATAGAACTTCTGCACAATGATCCGCACGCAAGATTGGGATTCAGTAACTTCCCAGGTGCTAAGGTCAAAAAGAACTGAGCATAATACAAAGATGTCCACAGTCAAAGAAAAAGTAACTAAGTAGTTAAGCCAGTGATGGGTTAAAAAAATGTTTCAAAGAATTGATATTGTCTGGTAACAAAAGTAGGAAATTTGTGACATGGAACAAAAGTTAGAAAATACAAAAACCAGAGGGGTTAAAATGTTACTCAGGAAACAACCTTGTGGCCAAATTTCACTGCAAGTGACAGAAAAGGGCAGTGCACAGGAGCACTATGGGAAATTCAGCAGGGAACACAGGCCAAGAAATTACTAAAAATACTGAGGCAATTTTGAACACGGTTGTAAGGAGCAGTCCTTGTCTTCCTCTAATAATTATTTCTAATGACTGTGGTTGGCTTTGTTGGAAAGGCAGAAGTTCCTGGCATACCCCTCTGCACCCTCCCTCCTCAGGTGGCCAGAGCTTGAAGCTGCCACCTTGAAGTGGTTTGAAGTGCTTGAAGTGGTTTGAAGCAGGCCACAGTCAAGACCTGCGCGGGCTCTTTGCACTCTGCCTATGCTCAGATGATGTCCAGCCCCACAGTCTCCTGCAAAAGATTACTTCTGAGTCCTTCTCAGACCAGTCATGGGCCATAAGAGATAGTTGGTAGTAGCAGGGCTAGTTATGGTAAATTTGGGTTTAATCTGAAAACAAGTCCACACCTGAGCTCAGTCTAAAACTGAAGGTTTGATAGGCACTGGATGACTTTCCCTGGTTTGGCTCTGTCTGTTTTCCTGCGGGTCAACATCTAGAAAGCTGGAAAATACCAGCTTCAGGCTCCTCTTTCAAGCTCATCTTCCAAGATCAGTTTAAATACAAAGAATCAGCTTGATGCTATTTTCCTGCATAACAAAGATCAGTCAGAAACTGGAAATAGTTTCCTATATTGAATCGCAAGGAATGACAGTAGGCCAGAGGCAGTAAAAACTGCAAAAGAAGAGACAGGACATTATATCTTCAGAGATTCTGTGAAGCTCCATGTAGCGTGATGTTTAAGTAGTTGAGTGAATGCCACATATTATGTAGGAGCCTCCATGAAAATACCTCTTTCATCTAATGTTTTACTTTTCTTCCAACACAGGGATCCCACATACCCCAGCTGTGCCTCCTCAGATCTGTACAACACTGATTATCCAAAAATTTCAACTGTTCCGGCTGTCACAGAAAATAATAGGGGTAGCTGAATGTCAGGATGCAAGTAGTTACTATTTTACTACTACTTCTTCTTTGTAAAGCATCTGACTGTAGGAAGACAAGGAATAGGAGTTTGAGAAACAATGACAGGGAAAACTTCTTAAGGAAAGCATCCAGCACTGTTAAACGCAATGCCCGAGGCCTACCATGTGACATATACACCTACCTTCATGAGAAATACATAGATTGTCAGGAAAGAAAATTGATTTTTGTGGGACCTGATTGGCCAGAAGATTTAAAACACATGCTGCTAGCGAGAAACAGGATTCGTAAATTGAAGAATAATATGTTTTCCAAGTATAAAGTACTAAAAAGTCTGGATTTACAACAAAATGATATATCAAAAATTGAGAGCGAGGCTTTTTTTGGTTTGAACCAACTTACCACACTCTTACTTCAGCATAACCAGATTAAGAGTTTATCTGAGGAGATTTTTATTTATATGCCCAGTCTAAACTACCTACGTCTTTACGATAATCCCTGGCATTGCAACTGTGAACTAGAAACTCTTGTTACGATGCTACAGGTTCCAGCAAACAGGAATTTGGGAAATTATGCCAAGTGTGTGCACCCAATAGAACTGAAAAATCAAAAGCTAAAACAGATAAAAGCTGAACAGCTTTGTAGTGAAGAGGACAGGCAGGACCCCCAAAACATAAAACAGGAGAAGCCTGAAGCTGTCAAACCAGAATTCGATTCCACTTTGTGCCACATGTATGTGTTTCCTGTACCAACTCTGAACTGCAAAAGAAAAGGTTTGTATCTGTCCCTATAACTGAATGAGTGATTCATTATTGCTCCCTTACTACATTTGTTCATATATTATTTGCAACAAATTAATATAGTACTAGTACTTTCTTTACTTATTTTAACTAATACTGTTAATTGTTTTTCTGTCATCACTACAAGCAACAAATAGAAATTATTTCTGTATTTTACCTCTACTTTGCAACCCCAGTTCCACAGATACTGTTTAGTGCTCTAGTATACATATCCAACAAAAATCAACAGGATTAAAATGAAGCACACACTTAAGGTACAGAAGGACCAGCACCTTACTAGTCAGATTTTACAACAATAAACATACTCATCAGTCAAATTACAGCTGTGCTGACATTGTTGTAGTGATAGAGAAAAGCACAGAGTGTCTTTTCCTCCTTTCCAGTGAACAAAAGACAGGAACAACTTTGACAGAAGCGAGCTGTGAAGCAGGACTGGAGCAGCCAGCTGTGCTTACAATGCCCAAAGGAACCTGACTGCGAAGGAGAGCCATTGCATCCTCACATTTTCTGTGCAAGATTTCTTCTACTAAGGAAAGAAATTGTATGCTTTTTTTCATAACGAAATACGTCCTTTGTGTTCTTCTGCCCAGCACCCAGAAAACATTTCAAAGTTGAAGGGCCTTCAAGAAATGTTTTTCAGACACTTGGATCCCTTCCATTCCTAAATCCTTCTCAGGCTCCTAAAAGCCATGGTTAAGCCTTAAGGGTGAACCAGCTGGGGCATACAAAAGCTCACATTTATTTGTGCTTTGTATTTCCCATATTTTACCCCATGATGAAACAAAGAAAACAACAAAACAATTCAGAAGACAGTAGTTCTTTAGCATTGCAATTCTGAAATAAAAAGCACTACTAGAAATAGGCATAACCAGGAGGATTTTTCCCCACCTTTTGCGAAGCATAGCCTGCAATGCCAGATAACCACAGTATGTTTTGCTCACTTGCATCTTGCAATGTGTTTGCTCAACTTCTCTTTGTTTTAACAGTGACTTAAATATATGTCACAACTCTGTGTGCCCTTGGACCTCAGTGCCAGAGATGAGCTCAGAAGTCAGTATAAGGAGACAATACCTAAATATAAAGAATTATTGTGTATATGCTATATATGTCATACATAGCAGTCCACTTTTTTACTTTTCCCACTCTGCTAAATTCCTTTCTTCATTCTATGTCTCACCTTTGTCTTTCTTTTACCATGCAGCTACTACTTTTTAAAATTAATGATCAATGCTTTTTTACTGGCTAACATTTATTAATTTCTTACCTTTTCTTGTAGATAGCATCTTAATTATTAGAGATTATGATCTTAATTATCCTTCATAGGATCTTAATTATATCATTATTACCTGGTGTCTCCAGTAAACTGTGCTACTGAATAAAAATCAGGCATATATTTATCTTTATCTTAATAGAAGCAATATAATCTTAATAACCAAAGACTGGCTTTCCAGCTCTCCCCATTTAGTGCCATCAGAACAATGAGCTGAACACATGAACATACTCAAAGACTTTAGGCAAGAAAAATGTTACTTTTTTCCCTGAGTTCATAGAAACGTCCAATATGGTCTGCTCTACATGGGAGTTTCACAGGCTTTTACAGTATTTTTAAAAAATGGTTCACTGCCTTTAGAAGCAATAATGAAGGAATAAATGAGCCTACTAGAGGGTAGAGGGACTCCCTCCTTCAGATCAAGAATTAAGTGTGTAAGCACAGGACTTCCTGAATGTCTAGCATGGACATACTGAGTATGTCCAATATTTTTTAGGAAGTATCAGATCTACTGTGCATATGCTTGACAGCTGGATGCAGATATCCCATGGACATTTGGAATTTCTGAACACATGGGGTTCTTTAATGAAAGCATTGTACTTACTGTCTTTGCATATGATTACTATGCATTAGATGCACAATTTCATTGGAATTTTCATCATAAATAGGAGTGTAATGTACCCCAAAACCTGAGAAAACACAAAAAATGCCTCTAAATCTGCAGGCACAAGATTCCAGAGTAGGAAAAAAGATGCAACAGTTGCCAAACCAGTAAGATGAGATGGAAAGCTCCAGTCCATTATTCCTTTACAATGGAGGGGATGGAGTGACAAGCAGCATACCAGTACTATGTATCTCTAAGGAAACAGAAGAGCAGGTCAGCAGCTTTCAGTTAATGCCAGAAAGACCATGAAATAAACATCTTAAGTATATGTGTAACCATGTGCATGTTCTCTTTTTGAAGAATTTATTTATATCTCATCAGACTAGTGATACACCATACCTTTCAGTACTTCAGAATGGAAGCATCCTGATGTTCTTGATTCTGTTTTACAAAAAGAAAAAAAAGTTGGAAGCAAAAGTAACTTCTGCTTGTGTTTCTGCAAAAGCTATTGTATTTCCAAGAGCAGTTGAAAAAATCTGCTTTTGAGTATCACCAAACTCTTTAAGTCTCTACATTCAAGCAGTGTTTACATTCATTTGGTGATAAATAGGCCCTGAAACTTTGACATCTGCCCAAGCCAGAAGCACTCCAACCAGATCAGGCTGGAGTAGTTACAATAGTTATCTTATTTACAATACCAAATCTCTGCTCAAAGTCCGATATAAGGCAGGAAGACTGCTATGTTGCTCTAGTCTCAAAAATACGTGATGCATTAGACATCTTCAGAACTTCAGAGTTACACTGGCAACAAAAATTTCAGCACAGATCCAGAAATATCTTGCTTTCATTCCAGGATGGTCAACTAAGAGATACCCCTTGTTCTCTAATAACAGCCCAGAATTAGAATACTGATTGAGTAACGATAATTCAGGTCATCAGGTTTATGAATATTATCCTGAGAGGATTCAAACCACAGTTTGCACTTCTCAAGAATGTGCCCCTCCTACCTGACTAGAAGTTATTCTTTCTGTAACTCCTTTGCAAGGAGCACTATAAGAGTACACACACAGATAGCTGAGAGGTGCTTGGTTACTTTGGTAATGCCAATAATACAGGTAGGATAGAGAAGCAGATAGACAGAATGTCACCATGCTGCATGGACATATAATAACTTTTAAGTATTGTAACAAATACAAAGTCTTGAGTATTAGTAACCACTACATACCTGCAACTACAGAACTATGACTATATATATGTTACTATAAATACTATAGCAATTAACATTTTTATTGATGATAAAATTTAGAACATTTTACTTTTTGGCAACACAAAAGAAAGGATGTAAGACAACAAACTATAATTTGATTATGAAAGATATTCACATGCCAATGAACATTTTTTAATATAGTAACCAGGCTTTTCCTCTTCAAATGAACAAGCCCCACACATAATTTTTATTAGTATAGTAGCTTCACTACCTCCCTATCTCTATGTGAATGAATAGTACAGTTCTATCAAAATAAAAATATAATATGGAGGAAGAGGCTTTACTATAAGCGCTAACGAAGAGAGTAATTTTTCATGAAAAGTAAAGATACAAGTGAATAAAGCAATGAAATTCAGAAGTCAAACAATCATGGTGACACTTCTGGCCAGGATAAAAGAGAAAGAAAACAAGAAACCATACTAGACTGACAAAGCTCTGTGTGACAGGCAACTGTGATACCTAAGCATTATAATCCAAAGCTGACACAAGCTATGTCTTTTTCATTTTTTAAGATTTAAAGAAAGTTCCAGGTAACATACCTCCAGATATAGTTAAACTTGATTTGTCCAGCAACAAAATTAGACAACTACGAGCCAAAGAGTTTGAAGACATCAGTGAATTGAAGATATTAAACCTAAACAGTAATGGAATAACCTATATTAATCCTGGTAAGAATATTTTAAAATGTGTCTGTGAGATATGAAGGGGGGGAGGGGGGAGGAGGGAGGGAGAAGCTTTAAAAATCTAGAATTTGATGCAAATTTTACCTTTAGTACCTCTCAATTCACAGAGTTTGCACAGAAATGTATTCACCATGAAAGTCAATGAAGAGAAGCTGATTTCACCTGCCCTTTCTTAATACTAAAACAGTCAAGTGCAAATATTGAATTCTGCACGATTAAGGGCTAATGATTTCCCAAAATGCTAAATACTGAATGATTTAGTATCTTTTCCAAATCTAAGGAAACTTGTCATATAATGAGGCTGCTTTTAAAATACATTGGACAATAAAGTAATAGACAAAACAAAAAGCTTTTAATTATTTTGGGTTAAAAATCACTATATATAATTGCTCTTAAGTTATATATTATTAGAAGTCAAGTGGCCTTGTGGTCAACCTGCTTATTTCCTATGTGTATTTTGTTTTAATTGTGAAAGCTGACACAAGGAAAACATGAAGCAAAAAGAGCCTTTTTTAGTAACAGTTTGGATGTTAAACAGCAGTAGAAAGTGGTAATATCAGTAAAATGGTACTTACGAGGTTTAACATTACACTTCATTGATTTATTTAAATTAAGGGCAGGTTGGAAGGGGCTTTAGGCAACCTGGTCTAGTGGAGGGTGTCCCTGCCCATGGCATGGGTGTTGGAACTGTATGGTCTTAAAGGTCCCTTCCAACCCTAACCAGTCTGTCATTTTATGGAAAATATTCTCTGAAATGTGACTCAGAAGCATTATTATGAAGCTCCATATTTATTATTTTCTATATCTTAAAACATTAATTTAAAGGTTCTATACACATACACACACAAATACATGCATACGTACATATAAAAATGACTAGCCCTGCACATTGTCTAATACATCTTCAGTTTCCTTGTATCTGCTTCTGTATCCTGGCAATAACTGTTGCCTTCTAAGAGCAAATCAAGTACCTCCACTGTCCCTATTCTACACTCATGCCTGCTCATTAAGTGTTTTATAGCTTTATCAGCAGTACAACTCCCCTAATGTTGATATATTTATACCAATGTCACTTCTGAAGGCACAAGCCATATTTTAAAGATGAATGAAAAATCTTTTTTGCAGCCTTTAGCTAAAAAAAAAAATTAATAAATGTATATTTATGAAAACACTTTTCCTGTTGCAGACAGGCATTGTCTTCTCACTTATCTTTATAAGGGACCAATAACTGTTTTTCTATTGACCAGCTGCTTTCTCTGGCCTCAACAACTTAGAGGAGCTGGATCTATCAAACAACAGCTTGCAGAATTTTGAATATGGAGTACTGGAAGACCTTTACTTTCTGAAAATACTGTGGCTGAGAGAGAATCCTTGGAGATGTGATTACAACATTCATTATCTTTTCTACTGGTTGAAACATCACTACAATGTTCACTACAATGGCCTAGAATGCAAAATGCCTGAGGAATACAAAGGATGGTCCGTTGGAAAGTATGTTCGAAGTTATTATGAGGAGTGTCCAAAAGACAAGATGCCCATTTATCCAGAAACCTTTGATGTGGACAAAGATGATGAGGAATGGGAACGACACAAAGAAACATCAATTCAAACAGTGAAGCAGCACGGTGTAATTGTCACTGTGATAGGCTAACAGGGGAATCTGTTGGTTGGGGGTTTTTTCAGTACATTCAAGTATTTGATACTCTGACAAAGAAAAACATGCTGTTTACATTTTTTTGTTAATTATATTGTTTGTAAGACTATCTGCCTGCAAAGATTTCTGTTTATTGCGGTTAATAATTACAGAATGGCATTAGTTACACTGCATCCTTCGTCAAGTAGTTGTTTCTGATCATTTGTTCTGGATGTTCTTGTGAAATTTTTTGGCAAATATGCGAAACTATACAGTAGAAATTGATAGACACAAACTTACATAATGTGGTGGGGAGGAGCTGTCTTATGTATGAACTCAGCTTATGTGTTGACATGGAACTTGCTGCAGCATTGTGACCAAGACACATTTTTGTCAAATGTATTGACAGTCCTTTGTATTGATTTCCTGAAATATTCCCAGAAAAGATTTCTAAGACTTTTGTATCAGCTTCTTGTTGCTTTATTGCATATGAAAAATCAAACTGAAGACTAACTTTTAATACAGTTCTTAAAAAGCAGGAATGGCAATTGTTCTACTGATTAGGATTCAAACCCAGAAGCTGGGTTCTACCTGCTGATGTGCCAGTGTTCCTGTTTAATCTGGAGTAGATAACTCAGCATCTTCCGTACCAGAGCTGCCAGAAACCATGAGCAGTCAAGTTCCCAAGATCCTGCTCCACATACTCATATTGGCCTTGTTTGTTTTTCGATCAGGCAGAAGCATTTTAGGTTGTCGTTTCAGTTTGATACAGATTACGTGCCATCACTTCTAGGTGAAGAAGACCACTGAAGGTCCACGTGGACCATGTGATGATACTAAGATTGGCAGGAGTGTTGATCTGCCAGAGCATGGTCAGGCTCTACAGAGGCACCTGGACAGGCTGGATCAATGGACTCAGGCCAATTGTATGAGGTTCAACAAAGCTGAGGGCCATGTCCTGCACTTGAGTCACAACAACCCCACGCAAAGCTACAGGCTTGGAGAGGAGTAGCTCGAGAGCTGTCTGGAGGAGAGAGACCTCTGGGTGTTGATCAACAGCCAGCTGAATATGAGCCAGCAGTGTGCCCAGGTGGCCAAGGCGGCAAATGGCATCCTGGCCTGCATCAGGAACAGTGTGGCCAGCAGGAGTAGGGAAATGCTTGTTCCCCTGTACTCAGCGCCGGTGAGGCCGCCACACCTGGAGTAATGCGTTTAGTTTTGGGCTCCTCACTACAAGAAGGACATCAAGATGCTTGAACATATCCAGAGAAGGTCTACAAAGCTGGTGAAGGGTTTAGACGACAAATCTTCTGACGAGCAGCTGAAGGAGCTGGGAGTGTTTAGTTTGGAGAAAAAGGAGACTGAAGGGAGACCTTATCACTCCTAAAAGGTGGTTGTAGTGAGGTGGGGGTTGGTGTCTTCTCCCTGGTAGCTAGTGACAAGACAAGGGGAAACAGTCTGAAGTTGCATCAGGGAAAGTTTAGGTTGGATATTAGGAAAANAAGTTTAGGTTGGATATTAGGAAATATCTTTACTGAAATGGTTGTCAGATATTGGCACAGGCTGCCCAGGGAGGTGGTTGAATCACCATCCCTGGAGGTGTTTAAAAGAAGAGTAGATCTTGTACTTGGTGACATTGTCTAGTGTTGGACCTAGTAGGGCTAGATAGATGGTTGGACTCTGATCTTTAAGATATTTTCCAAATGAAACTATTCTATGATTCTAAGGCTTCTGTGGCCTGCATCCAACAGGTAGTGGCCATCAAAACTGAAGGTAAGAATGCTTTTGAGTGCTCAATAAAAGTGTGGGACATTCTCCAAGTCCACCATTTCCCCAGCCCATTTGAAAAATGGACATTATAGCACCTCCTCACCCAGTTGTCTATGTGAATATACATTCCTTAAAAACTGTGATTATTCTACACTATGGTAACAGAGCTACACAAACGCCCCAGCTAAGCAGACAGTATCTTGAAAGGTAAAATGCCTTGCTACATAATATACTGGCTAAAAGTTCCTATACAAAAAAACTGGTTTTACTAGATAACTATTTGTAGCTTCTTGATAATACTGCTGTGGGTTTTTTTTTAATTTTAATTTTTTCGTCAGTTAGTAACAAACTAGCAGAACTGGTACCTCTTAAAGGGCAGATATTATAAACCCTTTTTTACTTGTCGAAATGATAAGTAACTGCCCAGCTCACATGGTGGACAAAAGAAGCTGAGTTAAAACTTCAGTATTCCCAGCTCAAGCCCAATACCGAACTCCTATTCTTAGATGAGTACAAGAAAGAAGTTCAGGGCCAAAACTTTCCATATTTGTTGCCTGCCATGGAAGAAGTTCTGGAACACTCCAGGGAGAAAATCTGCTCCTTTAAAGATCAGCATTCAATTATGGTGTCTCTGGATTCCTCTGGTTCTTTAGCTACAAGCCCAAAAAGTCACACATTTTCTGTTAGAAGTGCAATACAAAACACTCAGCACTTTTATGCTAACATGAAATAAGACTATAAAGGAAAAATTCAAAAGTTAGTAAAGGTGGTAGGGATGCCAAAACACATCCAATCATCCAAAAGCAAACACATCCAATCATTCACTGTTTTCCTTCATGTCCTCCATTATTCTGATTATGAATATATTTAATGGTGCTTTACTGCTAAACTGAATAATTTAGCCATTTCTTCCACATCTTTTAAAAACTCTGTAGCAAATACAACAGTATATTACTCATTCCTGCTCCTGGGAACATCTAAAGCATTATCTTAATTATTAAAGGTTAATCCTGCTAAAATAGAATACAGATGAAAACCCCATATGGCCAGTAATATTCACTAAATGGAACATTTTCTAGTCCTGAAAGAAGAAAAAATCTGTCATAGGTAGTAGCCAGCAATAAGCGTAGTACTCCTCCTCCTCCTCTCAAATTCTGGAGGATTATTTCAGTACAGAATGGAACTACCGGGAATGATTGAAAAGGACAATGTAACCACAGCAGAACACCTGCTACTGGAAGGACAGGCAATGGAGAAAAGCTGAGTAGGAAAAAATGAATACATAGACCACGTTAGGTTAATTTCTGCAAAGAGACAGACTTCAGTAACCTGAGCTTAAAGTAAGCTAAAGTCTGAGTAGAAAAGGCAATCTAGAGAGGAATATATGACAAAAGCCAGGTGAGATATCTGTGTTCAGCAAAAGGTTACCAGTCACCAGTTGGAAAAGTAGGAGGAAAAGACTTGAGGACCATGAGCAGCAGCCTAATTGCTGTAAATAATGAGTTCAAAGACCCTGGGGATTCCTAAACAGATCAGGAAACGTCTTTCTTAGGATCAAGGCTAAAAGCTGGGGGGTCACAGTGATCAATAAGACAATTGTTCCGTAGAAGTCAGAATTAAGGGGATGTGTGACCATTCAGGGTTCTCATACAGTGGCACCAGGAAATGTTGCCATTTGCTGAAGGTTCAAGGGGGATTGATGAGCTGATCATGAGGTGTCTGTATCTATCAGCATGAGATGTTTGGTGACAGCTATTAAGTGTGAAATCTGCAAGTGAGGAACATATCACCAAAGACACTCTAGAGGAACATGGTTCAACAATTATCCTACAAATAAAGGTTTCAGTGTGAATTTACAAAATTGGTGTCATCTCAGAAGCTCCAAGAAAGACTTGTGCAGTAACACCAAAATGAAATCCAGTACCTATGAGTGGATCTGTCTAGATGTCTGAGAATCAACAAGTGAAAAGTTTTTTAGTAGTTAAAAGAACTAACTGAATGCTGGAATTATCTTTGATAGTGTTTTCCTTAGGTGGCCTCTGAAGCTTTCAATGAGTAGCTAGAAGTTCTGGGGTTTTAACTACAAGACACACTGGAATTCCATTCCTTACTGTCTAAAGTTGCTAGAGAATACAAGAGAACTGTCAGACAATAGATATAGGAGTATTCAAGTGGAGGTTTAGTTTCCTATGCTAATAAAAAAAGGTGGGGGAAGCCGTCCTTGAAACCTTATTAGGGTTTCCACATGTTGGCATTTTCAGACACCCACACTGGCAGAACAGACAGAAATTGCAACTGCAAACGTAAGAACAAATTATGAATGCAAGAACACAAGAATGGAAATGCTAGATTGGGGCAAGGGTGATATAGGTTAGTAGGTTCTCCAGACAGTGCCCAGCAGCAAATTCTTTGAGAAAACACTGTGTGAACAGGAAAACCGTATAGGAACCTTGGCAATAGTACTGAAGAAGGCAGCCCAAGGAAAGGGCAAAAATCTATTTGAAAAACTACATACAGGAGAAACCACTAAAAGTTGATAAAAACTTCAGCATTATAGGGTTAATTGCTATTTCTCTGAGCTTCTCCAAAAAGTACTGAGAGCTAAAGTGCACCCTCTGTGAAACACGACAGCCACAAACCACAATTTAATGTTGACGTTTCTTTGTTTCAATGCTATTTAATCACAAAAGCCCCAGAAACAGTTCCATGCCTGAAAGAAAATCATAGGCCTTCCTCTTCTTTTGTACGCTTTTAAAATCCTTTCTTTCAGTAATTTCTCTCCTGATACCCCTTCTTTCTCTGTGCATACCCAGGAAATGATTAGGATAGTTCACTGCTTTCCTAGCAGGCAATGTATGTCCTAGGAGTGGTGTCTTACGGGACAAACTGCAGCCCTCTAGCAGCAGCGCTCCTCTCTACACAGCACACAGGGAACACAAAAAGATCACTTGGTGCCATGCTTTGCCATGAGAGGGTGCAAGACGGACAGATAGGTCTGTCAATACCATCACCTCGGTGGGAACACTAAGATACTTCAAAAGCTCCTGGTGAAATTTCAACTCCTGCACTGCAAATATGAATGGCAGCTTTTAAATGCTGTTCTCAGTCACACATGGAAGTCAAATGATTTTCTAAGATCAGTGAGTGGGTGGAGTATTACCACAAGTCCCTAAGCTGTAATCCATGCATCTCATATACTCATTTTTCTTTGGCGCAATACCACGTTCATTTGTCAAAGGCAGTCTGAGCTGGAATCATATATCAGTCATATGTAGATGCTAAACAATGACTGCTATTTCATGCATACACCACGTACCAGTTGCAGCACATGAAAACAATTTTTAAAAATTGCAGCTAATTAATTTTCAAAGAAGTATTAACACAATTAGCCGGCCAAACGGACATAAACGGCAGTTAACATTGTTGCAGTTTTACCATTAACAATAAAAACATGTTGCCAAAATCTGTGTAATCTTGGATTTATTTAGAAAGACGAGGTCAGAACTGTAGCTTGGGGAAGTTCAAATGGAAAGATTCATCACATCTGGAGCCTAAAACTGAACAGACAGTTCAACATAGTCTGTTAGCTGAAGAAATGTCCAAAGAAGAGAATTTCAACATGATTTTCAATCTCCAGAAGACGCAGAGAAAGAGTCTTGCAGCAATTTTAAACCATCTACAAGAGCTTCAAAAGAATGGCACAAGTAGGTTGTATGATCAATATCAACGAGTTTTAACATAAGAATGATGTTATTAATCTAAACAGCAATAGTACACCAGTATAAATGTGTTTCATTCTTAAAAACAATGAGTATCTTCAAAATTAGAAGAAACAGCTTTATAAGCCAATGGTTTCTAAAAGCCCCTGTAGACCATCATACATGATTCATCACAATTAGTGTAAAATTAGTAGCACTGAGTAGATGTAAATGGACATAAACTTTGATTTTGAACCTTCAGAAAATATAAATTAGCAACAACAATGGAAAATACATAGTTTATAGATACACAAATTGAATTTAGCACCCTTGATATGGAAATGGGAATGGATAGTAACTGAGATACTCAAATTCCAACTAACCAATATGCTGACACTTCTAATTTAAATTATTTTAACTAGAGAATCAGTTAAACAATGTGATAGAAAAGATTGTGTATACAAAATTTAATCCAATTGCAATTCTTTACATGTTTTTAGCTTTGAACACAATAAACTTTACTACGGTTTAGGTTTGTACTCAAATATCTAAGAAAACAAAATCATAAAGGGCCTTAACATTTCTCAGTACAGCCCTTACAATGGAGAAAATGTGTCTGTCTATGATTTATTTTGGTTTGTTTTATTATCTGCCAAAGTTCATAATAATATTAAATTAAATTATTTCACTAAACAACTTGCATGCTGATATCATTGAGGATAAAATATCATTTTTAATAACATTTTATCCTCAATAACTAAAAGCCAAGACCATGATCAAATATACTTTTTATTCTTGGTCAATTGTTCTTTTCTGTAACCACCCTAGACAGCAAATTGTTCTCAGCCATAATTTCACATTCACTTTCTATATCAAAAGAAAGCATGTTATAATTTTTACAGGCTGCATCAACAATTTCCTTAGTGTATTAGCTGATTAAATAGTAAATGCACTATAGTCTCAAAACGTCAAAATACACTTTTTATTTGTTGGTGTTTTTTTTTTAAATGCATTTTCATTCAATTAAAGTGTAGGCTAGAAAAGAGTTGATGAATAACATTCTCCGGGTTGAGAAATACTGTAGTAAAGTTATGCCAGGAATAAGAAAGACTTCTTGTAGCAGAAGAGTTTTTTTCTCATGGAGGCAGCACCACCACCAAGAAGTTTTGACACTCTTCATGATAAAAGGGTTGAATAACAGTTGGGATGCAGGTAATTCCTAATAATCAAGTCCACTTTCACAGCTAGTACTGAATGTCTAACACTGATCATAAAGGTTTTCGGTTTTCATGCCCACTTCTCTGCTTAGTGGAGCATACAACTGCATCAAGAACAAGATTCCTGACTTGAAACTACTGCTAAATGCTGTCACAAAGGGAATTAGCCTCTGATCACATGGTCACATGTACTTCCACACAGTATCAGGAAGGACTAAGATGCTTTTCTACATCCAGAGGGACGCTGTTTTGGCAATACAATCAAGAAACTATTATTTGTGCTAAAATTTGAACATTGCATCTTGGACCATTCTTGGATTCTTTTTTTTTACTGTTGTCTAAGCCTCTTGTTGGAGGTCAGTAACTAGTGGTCCAATGATGTTTAACATTGTCATTAATGATTTGGATGACTGGGTAGAGTGTACACCCAGCAAGTTTACAGATTACACCAAACTGGGAACAGTGACTGATAAACCAGAGGGCTGTGCTGCCGTCCAGAGGGATCTTGACAGGCTGGACAAATAGGCTGGCAGAAAACCCATGAAGTTCAACAAAGGCAAGTACAAAATCCTGCACCTGGGGAGGAAATAACCCCAGGCACCAGTACAGCTGGGGGCTGCCCAGCTGGAAAGCAGCTTGTCAAAAGACAACTGTGGGATGCATTAGGAGGAGTGTTGCCAGGAGGTTGAGGGAGGTGATCCTTCCTCTCTAGTCAGCACTAATGAGGCTACACCTGGAATACTATATCCAGTCCTTTCCATGCAAGAGAGACACAGACGTATTGGAGTGAGTCTGATGGAAGGCCAGAGAGCTGGCCCCTGATGAAGCAAGATCACCTACAGCGTATTTCCAGGTGGGTACTGAGTATCTCCGGAGAAGAAGACTCCACAACCTCTCTGGGAAGCCTGTCCCAGTGCTCACAGGGACACCACACCCTCACAGGGAAGTTTTTCTTCATGTTCAGATCAAACTTCCTGTGTTCCAGTTTATGCCTGTTGCCCCTTGGCTGGTCTCTGGGCACCAATGAAGAGAGGCTGGTACCATCCTCTTGACATCTGCCCTTTAGATATTATCATAGAATTATAGAATGTGTTGGGTTGGAAGGGACCTTTCAAGGCCAATCAACCTGCAGTAAGCAGGGACATCTTCATGAGATCAGGTTGCTCAGAGCCACATCAAAGACATCCCCCCCCAGGGATGGGGCCTCCACTAACTCTCTGGGCAACCTGTTCCAGTGATCTACCACCCTCAGAGTGAAGAACTTTTTGCTAACATCCAACCTAAATTTCTCCTTTTCTAGTTTAAAACTATTACCCCTTGTCCTATTGCTACATGCCCTCATGAACAGTTCTACCCCAGCTTTCTTACAGGCACCTTTCAGGTATTGGAAGGCTGCTACTTATATTGATAAGTATTAATGAGATCCCCTCTCAGTGTTTTCTCCAGTCTAAAGGGACAAAAGGCAAGCGGTACAAACTGAAATGTTGGAGATGCCGTCTGAACATCAAGGAACACTTTTACTATGAGGATTACTGAGCACAGGTTACCCAGGGAGGCTGTGGAGTCTCCATCCTTGGGAGATATTAAAAAATCCATCTGGTCATGGTCCTGAGCAACCTGGTCTGGGTGATGCTGCTTGAGCAGCGAGGTTGGACCAGATGACATCCAGAGCTTCCTGCCAACCTCAGCCACTCTGTGATTCTGTGCAAATTCCCTGAATTGTAGAGTTAGATTCTGGCATCCTGATATATTTAAGCACATGTTTGCATTCCAATCTTATTTGTCGTATTACAGCATTTCACACATAATATAAACCATTCTATGGCAGTCAAGTAATGTTCAGCCATATGGATGTTGCTGGGCCTGGAGACTATAATGAAGGAAGGGGGGGCTGCATCTGAAATAATTTTACAGATCTCACAATCACATTGCTTCATTATAGCTGAACATACAGAGAAGAATAAACACAGTAAAACGGGACAACAACAACAACCGCAAAGCAAAGCACAGAGTAAAGACAAAGTTTAAAGAGAGAAGTGAATTTTAAAAATACATGTAATACTTACTGATACTTTTGAAGCTGGGCCAGTGAAGAGAATAGCAGCCTCAAAGATGCAAATGTAACACAAATGGATGCCACTTCTGCAAAATATTTACTACTATTTGGTTCTGAACTTTATGCTTCACTGATGAGAAATTGATCTTAAAATGTAAATAATCAATGCATAAGTCATTACTAAAAGTAAGTAATATCCACAAAATACACATCGTTATAAAAATCATTAGTATTTACTAGTTACATAGAACATAGTTACATGGAACATGAAGTTCTATGTAAACACTGAATCAATACTCTGGACAACAAACAAATGTCTGTGTGTTACATAGATAAAATTCCAGACAGATAATTAAAATTCCTTAAATATAGAGGAAACATGTCTACAGAATTTATGAAGCTGAGGCAAATCCTGAACTGCCCAAACACATCACGTCAGAATATTATGTGCAAATAAAATTGTCAAACTTGGAATATTTATTTTTTGTACAAAATCTTAGTTGCTATACATTTTTTTTTAATTCATGGCATATTGGTACATCAAGATATCAATAATATGTAAACTACCATCTTAGTTTTAGTAGAAGAATCCTTAAGTGATTTAAGCTGCAGGCTGGGGATATCTAGATCTTATTTTTCTTAGTATCCATCAAAAGTTAAAGCTTAAGAAGTGCAATAAAAAATACTAGAAACTAGTTTTAACAGTCCATCTACTGAGTGCTTCTAAAAAAGCAGAAAAGCAAACATATAAATGTTTAATAAGAAATATCTCCTTTTTCTAGAAGACTTTTTCAAGCCTTCTTAAATTTTTTTTCATAAAAAAGACAGAAAATGTTTTTTTCCTCTTTTGTATAATCTGCTATAGCTACACCACATCTGCTGGTTGTACATTTCATAATGCATGTTTGTTATCCAAATCCTTTGAAAAATTTACCACCATTATTTCTATGCAGAGTGCTTATAAGTGGTTACAGCACAAGGCAGGCAGGAGTTCAGAACTTTTTCTGGTTTTTCACTTTCTTATTAGAATTTTGTTCTTCTTACATTAAAAAAATGCGAAGTTTTATTACTAATTTGATTAAGAACATTAATTATTAAATCAGAATCGTAGAATGGTTTGAATTGGAAGGGACCTCAAAGACCACCTAATTCCAACTCCCTGACATGGGCAGGGACACCCTCCACTAGACCAGGCTGCCTGAAGCCTCATCCAACCTGGCCTTGAACCCTGCCAGGGAGGGGGCATCTATAGCTTCTCTAAGCAACCTGTTCCTGTGTGCTGTTCTGCACAGGGAAGACTTCCTTCCTAATACCTAATCTAAATCTGACCTCTTTTAGTTTAAACCCATTATCCCTTTTCTTATCACTATATTCCCTTTAGGTACTAGGAGGCTGATATAAAGTCTCCAGGGAGTCTTCTCCAAGCTGAACAAGCCCAACTCTCTCAGTCTGTCTTCACAGGAGAGGTCCTCCAGCCCTCCGATCATCTTTGTGGCCTCCACTGGACTCACTCCAACAGCTCTATGTCTTTCTTGTACTGGGGACCCCAGAGCTGGACACAGTACTCCAGGTGGGATCTCATGAGAGCAGAGTGGGAAAATCACCTCCCTTGAACTGCTGGTCACACTGGGTTTGGTGCAGTCCATGATACAGTTGGCTTTTGGGCTGCAAGCACCCATTGCCAGGTCATGTTGAGCTTGTCACTCACTAACATCCCCAAGTCCTTTTCCTCAGGGCTGCTTTCACGTCATTCTCTGCCCAGTCTGCAGTTGAGATTGAACCTGACACTTGGTCTTGCTGAATTTCATGCAGTTCACATGGGCCCACCTCTCAAGCCTGTCAAGGTCCCTCTGGATGGTGTCCCTTCCCTGCAGTATGTCAAATAATTAATCACAGTAACTTAAGACTAGATCTTAGATAGTGCCTGTTTAGATTACCAAGGGAGCCTGAGACATATCACTTAACTGTCTAAATTTAATGGGCTAAGACCAAGCCTTAGTAGCCAGTTCTCTTTCAGTTCCACTGATTTTATAATGATATACCACAGACAACTACATTTGCATTACTTCTATTTTTTTATTCATGTAGCTGAGTAGAACAAGTCATATTCTGGGATAAAAATTTTATCCTAGATATTTAGCAGTCTTAAAGTGAACTGCCTCATTGCCTCACTCTTTTTAAAAATAAATAAAATTTAAATAAAATATTGAAAGTTATTATCTTACTTACATTACTCCATAATGAACTGTTCTGGGTTAGTAGCATCCATGTTTGGCTAACTTGAGAACATCTTGCCATGACAACTAATGAAATGTAATGAAAAATCTACATGGGAAAAAACAGACATTCAATAAGAAGCACTGCTATATTAAGTGATACGTATTCACCTGTCCTAAACACCAAGAGATATTTTCAAATTAAATACTTCATTCTCAGGAATTTAAACATAGCTTTTTAGGAGAGGAACAATAATTATTCCCATTAACAGCCTTTACAAGGAGTACGAAAAGATGGCTTTGCTAAAAGGCTTATCAAGTCAAGCTAAAATGGAGTATGACAGGAACGTTTCAAAACTGAAGATTTTTCACAGACTAGATTTTTCATGGATTATCAGCAGTTTCACTTCACCTGTATTAAAACAAAAATTGTTAAAACACCTTTCTTAAATCTATTTGAGATGATATAATTTGGAAAGCTATGTAGATTAAACGCAGTACTTTTAAATTCAACTTTAAATTACCTATGAACAGTTTTTGTAGTTTCTACGTCAGAGATCTTCTTAATTTAACTACTATAATTTGGTAAATATATCTATAAATCTTTAATCTCATAACATTAAAGTCAATGTGTTGTATTATGGTAAAAAAAAAGTGATACTGATAGTTCATTTTATCCAGTTAAAAATTCTAAAATATACTGCTATCACTAAACAACATTTTGAAATATTTAATTAAAGCACTCCAAAAAGGTCTTCTCCTGGTAAATAGTCCTTGATACAGAAATCTCAGGCCATAAAAGAGACTGAATGAAGATTACATTTGGCAAGTTTCTGCCATAGCTCCTCACGTGCCCTTTTTATGGCCGACTCTCAAACAGTATTTCTGCCAGTAGAATGCCAATATTTCATTGTAGAAGAAACTTGGTAATATGAAATGAGGGAAAATACAGTAAAATTATCCAAAGGCTGTAATTTCTGTTGCTAAAAAAGGACAGCTCAGATCGGAAAATCACTGATAATGTGTCTTTTATCACCAGCATTTGATCACGTAAGTAATATATTCAAGCACTTCACTGCTCCTCAAAATATGCTGCTGCCCTACAAGCTTCACTATGATGTATTCACCTCATATAAACTATTTAAAACAATTTTTAAAAAAACAGCTTTTCTAGCTTCACATTTTTATTCTGGAATCTTGGGCGCTTGCTATAGCCATACTCGTAAAGATATTTAGGTGGTTCAGAATGCAGTTGGGGACTTAGGAAGATTTTTTTCAAGTACAGAACTGTGTAGGCTCTTTTCAATAGCAAATTCCTTTTGTACACTCCTTCCCTTCAAAGACTTTCATCCCATGATAATTCTAATTGAACCCACCACAGGCTTCTCTAACCAAAACTCGTGGATTATTTTCTTAACTTCAATCTAATTAATAACTATAAGGAATTTTGACATAGCTTATGAAGAGTATTCATATAAATGGAACTGTATGACTTGCTAGAATGAGGAAGAAAATATTGATTGTGTTATTATCCATTAATAGGGTTTACTTTCCCATTAGAAGAATAAAAGCAAGGCATTTAATTTGACTCTTGCTAATAACCTTTTGAATTTTCAGTTCTGAAAATACTTCTGTCTGTTGCAACATTTATTTCACATTAGGTCACGACCACAGCAGCCAGCTTTAAAGCACAGTGATCATTTTCCATCAGAAACTCAACATGAGGGTACTGTGGTACCACTGACTTTTTTAGGAAACTGTAATTTTCAAAGCAAATGGTTCCCAGCTGCTCCTGGGGACAGATCTTGCCCCATCTGTAAATACAAGTTGACTTTTTTTTTTTTTCCCCCAGGAGCAGAAAGTTTCAATAAATGAGAGCATGCTAATAACAATATTTACTAAATACCCTGTGATTTTTAAATGATCCACCACCAAATATCATCTACAGTGCCAGAGACAATGAAGTCTCCTTATCATAAGTTCCAAACAGCAGAGAAATCTGGGTTTGTGAGTTTTTTCCTTTTCCAATGTCTGTCAATGCTCAGAGCAAACACAAAATGGTCCTGAAGAAGTCAGCACCCAGTAAAAATCTCTTGCTGAAAGAGATTGTGTGTACGTACTGGATACACCAAAAAGAGAGCATGAGGATTCACAGAGGGAAAGGAAGAGAAGGAGAAGAAGGAGGAAAAACTGGCTCTGTCTCTCTGCAGCAAATGCTTAGGCACTCAGCTATCAGGAAGCTGTGGTCTCTGCCAGCAAACAGAAGAGTTTTTTCTGCACTTCTTGTACTGAACATAATAGTGACAGCTCAAGAAAAAGAACCCAGGTGACAGCCACACAGATTTGCACTTCTCTCTGGATCAAGAAAGCTGCATTCTCTTTAATACAAAACAGAAGTATTTCAGTAGGCTTCCTGCTTTTCTGTTACTATTTTGGTTCCCTCTCACTTCACACATGAAAAAAGCCATTGTTTTCTGGCTTTCCTCAAAAATCCACAGGTCTAACTTCCAGCCCAAGTATGTAATAACTCACATGACTTATCCCACAAACATAAAAAATACTTACAGAAATACTCTCAGCCTGTTCTCTCTCACATGCCCTGAAGACCCTCCACCAGAAGGTGCTCACAAACCCAAACGCTTCCATGTACCCCTCCCTAAACCCCTGAACTGCTGCTGTCATCTTTTTGTTGATCCCTTAACCCTCCTGTCCTGGTTTCAGCTGAGATAGGATTAATTTCACCTGAAAGGTGCCTGTAAGAATCATAGAATCATAGAATGGCATGGGTTGGAAGGGACCCCAAGGATCATAGAGCTCCAACCCCCCTGCCACAGGCCTGAGGGGCAGAGACCTGTTTCATTCACAGATCCCAAGAAACTTCACCTTGAGGCACTGCAGCTCAGTGAACACCCTACACCTGCAAAATCAGGCACACCCCCTCTTGTTTCACCCACTCCCCCACCACTTGTTCCCCACCTCCTTCTCTGCACCCAAATAACTGTTCATGCTGCCACACAATGAGGTGGATTAAGGAGTTGATCCAACTGTTGACTGATTCAGTACAAGAAGAAAATGGAAGAAATTTTAAAGACAGATCTGTTTCTTGATGCAGTTCCTATTCCAGGTACCAGAACAGGTTGGGGATTGCCTGTTGGAGAGCAGCATAGGTGAGAGGGACCTGGAAGTCCTGGTGGACAGCAGGATGACCATGAGCCAGCAATGTGTCCTCCTGGCTAAGAAGGCCAATGGCATCCTGGGGTGTATTAGAAAGGGTGTGGTTAGTAGGTCAAGAGGGGTCCTTCTCCCCCTCTACTCTGCCCTGGTGAGACCGCACCTGGAATATTGTGTCCAGTTCTGGGCCCCTCAGTTCAAGAAGGACATAGAACTCTTTGAAAGAGTCCAGCACAAGGCCACCAAGATGATTAAGGGAGTGGAATACCTTCCTTATGAGGAAAGACTGAGGAAGCCGGGCCTCTTTAGCTTGGAGGAGACCGAGGGGTGACCTTATTAATGTTTATAAATATGTAAAGGGTGAGAGTCAGGAGGACAGAGCCAGGCTCTTCTCAGTGATGGCCAGTGATAGGACAAGGGGCAGTGGGTGCAAGCTGGAGCAGAGGAAGTTCCATGTGAATATAAGGGGATGGTGACAGAGCCCTGGGACAGACTGCCCAGAGAGGCTGCGGAGTCTCCTTCTCTGGAGAAAATCAAACCCTGCTTGGATGTGTTCCTGTGTGATTTAGTCTAGGTGATACTGCTCTGGCAGGGGTGTTGGACTAGATGATCTTTTGAGGACCTTTCCAATTCCTAACGTTCTGTGATATAAATGACTGCAATGAATACAAAGGAGAGAACAGTGCCAGGGCAATACAGGGTAAATGGGAGTAACAGGAACATTGGGACACCTTCCTTCCAATTATAATTGTGGGTCTAAGATCCTCAGCAAAACTTCAAGTTCTGAGGAACTGGAATATTGAAACCTGGAGTGTTTGCACTGTTAAATAATATTGGATGATGATTTCCATGAACTCTGTTTTACATTGAGGTAATAAACTACTAAGTTCATTTCACATTTTTAAATCCTGTATTGACCAGGTACATAGGTTCCTTCCAGAATTAATATTACATTATGTGTTAAAGCTATTTTCCTGTGCTGTAAAGAGGGAGAAATAACAGGACTCAATCATACTACAACAGAACACACAAAAAAAATTTAAATTATTTGCTTCGTATAAATAAGAATAGAAAGCTACATTTGGTTCAGTTGAATGGACAGATACTACATATAGGAGTATGTGAAAAGGTGTACAGAAACCAGTTTGTACCTGTCTTTAGGAATACAAAGCTATATAATATGCATACTGCTTAAGACACATGATTTTTACATTTCATTGTCTTTACTTCTGTGCTCAGTCACAAGAAAAGAAATGTGACAAAAAAGGCATATTCCTGAATGGGCATATTGCTAGTTAAAGATCTTTTTAATTAATCAGTAGATTTGAAAATACTCTGAAAATCCAATAGATATTGACCACTCCCTAGTGAAAAACTCAACATTGTCATCACTACAATGAAGTTTTGACCAGCATTCCCTAATACATGTTGCTTTTAATTTTCTTACCTCTTGAATTACTTCAGTAATAGAATTAGTTTTGATTTCTTTTATGACATACAATTTCCTCAGCTCTAGCTTTTGGATTTGGATTTTAGACAAGCAAATGCCATTTAGTACAGACAAACAAAAATAATTCCTCTTCCTACAGTGACATATTTGTATATGGATCATAAGAATATGGCTTGAAATGAATGTGGATTTTGCAATTTTCTTTTTTCTTATTCTCAAGTTATTATTTTCTATTCTTATCAGTAGAATTTTCACTTCCTGCTTCATTCTCCATGTAAACACACATTAAAATATATGCTATGATGGGACCAAAGTCTAAGCTGGCAAGCTACCTTGCTTTTCAGCTCGAGACCTCAGAGCTGGAATTGCTCTGGAAATGGAAGGCATCAATACTTTCTGCTAAGCCACTAAAGCAGCACCTGACAGTATATTTGATTTATAAATGCTATAAAAGTAAGTGTATATACAAACAGAAGAGAAAATTATACAGTGAATTTTTACAGATGTAGCCTTAATCAGAAAGTATGGCCACGTTCCTCAGAATAGCTTTCATTCTTTTCTATACGCTCATACAGGGATTCTGGGTTTCATGTGCACAGACTTTATGTACGTGGGATCTGATTCTTTGTGACAGCAGCACATGTAACTGTGAACATAATGTGACCTCAAAAAAGGGCAATCTATGAGGATAGCTTGAAATGTCACTATATTTTAAGCTCATGGTTTGGATGACTAAAAAACAAGTCTCATGGATTAAGATAAAATAAACAGATTTCTCCCAAGCTACAAAAAAAGAGGAATGATACTGTCAGATTTTTTTGCTATAGAACTATCAGAAAGATTACACTACTTCAGAAGAAAGCAATATTGTACAGACTCAGAATTTCTTAAAATTTGACTAATTATTTATTTATAGGTATAACAAGTTTGATAGGTATGGACACATTTAAGCTATAATACTATCCTTGATATATATATATTAATATACACTCTCATATATATTTTCTTTCATATCATACTACCTTTTTATCTGATACTATTGTAGTGTGTATTACCACCTCCTTAGGAAAGAGAACATTAGGAGGTGGCACTGCATATCAAATTTTGGTCACTCTGCTACTCACACAGGAAATGGATTGCGCTCTGTTTTAGTGGTGTTTACACTTCCATGGGAAGAAGATTCCCTTCCAAGTCTACTGCTTCTAAGGAAGTTCATAGCTGAACCATTTAATAGCAGAAGTTCTCTGGTTACTGAATGAGCGACTACTAAGAAAATAGCACAGACTAAACCCCATTGGTGGACCTAAGTAAAAATAAACCAGTCTTACATCCCTGAAAACCATATGCACCACCAGTGGAATCCATATAGATGATACCAAGAATCAAAGTGTGCTGTATTTTTGGTGAGTAAGGTCTGTGTACTAGGTACATGATTTAGTTTACAGATTCAATTTTCCTGTGACACCAGTGACATTATGCACATGCTTAAAATTTATTGTCTGCATTTGGGTTTTAGACTTCATTGGATAAAAACTGATATTGAGTTCACTGTAGTCCATACTATTTAAACGAGAAACATATATCAAGTTTTTTTTAAATACCACTGTAATATTTTTGCAATGTTAAATTAATGGAAAAACATATTAGAACAAATTAAATCTTATAAGAAGATAAAATAGAAACATTTCAGCAGTAATTCCAATGTATCTCTCAGTGGCAATTATTTTCAGTAACCAACCTATAATTTAGTTAAACTGGCCTCTACAACTGAACGCCCCACAACCAGTAGTTAGTAATTCTGTTCTAAAACACTGCTGCAAAAAACCTGCTTCTGGGTAAAACTAACATCTCTTCCAGACATTAGCACAATATCAAGCTTTCTCTCTCTAAAATTATGTTTTATAAGTATACAAGAAGACCAATCAAAGCAAATTAAATTAAATTGAATAAAAATGTTTGCAAAGAAATCTTTCCCTACTCACTTTGCCCTTGCAGTAGGTTCCTCTCCTCTGCTCTTGCTTTCTGGCCTAGCAGATTTTTCTCTACTAAGGACTTGCATCATGTCCATTCAGTCTTTATATTTTAAAGAAAATTAAGCTACTTTTTATCACATTTGGGGCTTGGCTTATGAGTTTCTATTCATGGAAAACAAATCCCTTTCACAGAATCACAGAATAGTATGGGTTGGAGGAGACTTCTGGAGATGATCTAGTACAAGCCCCCAGCCACAGCTGGATCATCTAAAACAGGCTGCCCTAGATGCATTCCTCCTCTCAGGAGTTCTGCTCTCTACCTACCTTACAGATTTTCTGATTTCTTGATCTCCCTTTTTGAACCTTGCTCTTTCTCTTTCAGTCTCAGCTTGGAGAAGCTTATGGATGTCAGGTTAGGGCACACAGAATATCATCAGGCACCACTGAAGGGAACAGTAGCATTACCATCCCTCAAAGGATTCCACATGACTCAAACTCCAGCACCTGGAACAATGTAAACCGGAACCTTCCTTTCCATCACACAAACACATCCTTTTCAACTAAATATCATGTATATAATTTAAGAAATATTCATATTAGAAACAACATCAGCTAACACAAACCTGTAATAAGGCTTTTTCTGGTAAATGGGATGGTTTATGACAGTAAGATCGTCTGACTTGAAACAGCCTCTCTGACTTTCCTTTGCCAAACTCTGAAAAAAAGATGGTCTAAGAGAAGTACAATTTTATCTTAATTGCAGGTTCAAAGTTTTAAATACATTTAAATATTAAAAAAGGAAACTTACATTTGCTAAAATTAACTAGGCACTTTCTAATCCCCACATAGTTACACACCTATGAACATTTGTAATTGCTATTACTGAGAATAACTATACTTTTAGGGTGCATCTCCTGATTTTGCATTGTAGCAATTTAATATAGAAGCGTAGAAGACTGCATTTCCAAACCAAAACACTGTACACCAGCTTGTGCACACAGCATGATGGACGCATATAATTAGCACATGCAAATTTTTCAGACAAGTCTGCAAAAGGTATCACTACTAAAAATTCTTTGATGGTCTATTGTATTCAACAATGTATACTGCATGAGAGATACAACAGTATCTTACAATAATTTCAACACAGGAGTAACATTAAATCTCCTTTTTTGTCTTTTATGCTAACAGAGTATTTCCAGGGGTTATGAAATTGGTTTTTATTTGAGTATTGCTACAGGGAAGAGAGAAAAGTGAAGAAATGTGCAGGAAGGGAGAAACTAGGAATAAAGAAAATGGGCAGGAAGAAAACAGTGGGATTGGAATGCCAGAAATAACAAAGTAAAAGGAAATGTTAAGCTTTAGATTGAAATTTCCCATATTGAAAATGTATTTGCCCTTAATGCAAGCTCTTCTTGCCCATTAAGTTTATTATGTATTATAACAACTGATGGTTTCATTCTGCATTTCAAAATCAATGAACATCATCTAGATTAGCCAAGATATCCACAAAAGACTGGCAGGTATGATACAGGACTGGCAGAGGATTCTTGCACTTCTTGAGCTTTGAGCTGGAGGCCTGTCTGGCATAGCCTTGTCTGGAATATCCCAGGGTATGCTGAATTACAGCAGAAACTATGTTTAGCTGACTTAACTCCACTCAAAAGGTCCACAAAAGCATACAAAATAGAAAAGTTCATCATTAAAAAATTGTGGATTCAGTTATATGAGTCCTGCTATATTCATTCTAACTATGGAAGTCAAACAATCCAAGCAGCTGCTATTACGAATGAAAAGACTTTAAGAATATTACTCCCTAAGAATGACCTGATTTGCTCCAGAAACAGGCCATCTTCTATGCACTGAATCCACTCAGATGAGAATTTCAAATATTTTATGATACCAGCAAAAAAAGAGGAGAAAGAAAATGTACAGGAGAAAGAAGAAACAAAAATGAATATGAGTGTCTACCAACTAGTTTGACAGAACAGAGAAGCAAGCAGGAGAGATGACAGATTTACTCCCAGAAGGATTTGACAACCAGTACCAGGCAGACAGCAATTGGTCAACTGCCCACAGCTGGTTTCCATTATGACCAGTTTGCAGCAGGGGAAGGGAAAGGAGACAAATAGTGGGAGAGCTTTTTCTGTGTGAGCATCACTTTTGGAACCTCCATGTTATTAGCAGTGGCTGGGTCTTACAGTTCCCATCTCTCCTCTTCCCCACATGGTATCTACTAAGCATCTCACCAAACCATGCCACTTCTCTTCACTGGCAGGAGAAACCGTCCCAGAAATGAGGAGAGCTCTGTTTCTCGCAGTGAGACCAGACAGGGCTGCTGGCAGTGGGGCATACAGGTCTCCCCATGTGTTTTCATCAATCAGGATCTAACAGTCCACTGACCTGACCCTTTAATTCTCTCTCACAACATACTGTTCACTCTTGAACTTTTTCCACTGATGACTACTTCATTGGTTGTATTCATAGCATCCACAGATCCTCAAAGTGATTAAACTTTGTATTAAAGAAAAATACACTTTAAAAAAAAATTATTACTCCAGCAGTTTTGTTTACAGTGCAGTCCCACAAACAGTTACACTGGTACTAGTCAAGAGTCAACAGAGGCACACAGCCAAGAGTGACTGAATGGCCTTTCTCCACAGGTGACCTTTGTCATGCAAGGAAATGTATTGTGCAACTATACCCTCTAAGATGTCTCCTCCTCTACTCCTGTGAATTTAAGATTAACAAAAGTTGCCTGGGTTGGAAATACTATTTACAAGAGAATGTAAAAGGAAGCAATAAAAAAGAACAGGAAGTCTCTGAGAACTGCCTAAGGGAGTGAGACAACAGCTTGGGAGTTGTGTAAGAGCAATGTTTGAGTCACAAACTGCCTGAGCTCAAATTCAAAGCTGTAGGCAGTGCTCCTGGCCTATTGTTTACTTTTATGAAACTTCTATGATTCTGTAGGGGTGGACTCAGGTTAATAAGCCTATGTTCGCAGCTGCTGCTGTGTGGAGGCATTTAAAAAACCCTATACTTGCAAGATCTGTGGAATGCAGTCTCAGGCAGAATGAGCAAATGTTTTTTAACTGTATTTTGATCTTCACTCCTTCCCACCTCTCATCATGCATTCCCTCTAATTGAAGCCAAGACTCTAACTCTGTGAGCCTTCCTGCTTTATCCCCAGCAATACTCTTGACATCCCAGAAAAGCATCCTGACTCCACCCTGTACTTCTGACATACACTCTATTTCCTAACACCTCCCAAGCCTGCTCTGCATCTGCATCGAAGCTCAGTCTTAGAGTACCAGCACCATCTGTCCTAGCAAAGCAGCACGGGGAACTGCCTCTCACAGCAGTCACAGCATCAAGTTGCCACAGGTCAACCAAGGCTTAGCAGATCGAAAAAAGATAGCTCAATGCATTGTTGCACCAAGCATATTTAATTTATATAGCATAATTTCTTTTATATAAAATCTGGGGGTTTTTTTGTCTTGTGCCAATCATGGCACAGAGGGGCAGGGACTGGGAAAAATGGGGTTCTCAGTTACTTTCTTCATGAGCTGTTTTCCTTTTTCAGATCTTAAAACACCTCTACCTCCTCCCCTGCTTCCCTTCTTAGCAGACTTCACTCTAGTATGATTTCACTCCCTTCCTCCGCCCCCCACTGTAGCACGGGGGAAGGGTGGGAGGACAGGGACTGGGAAACGGGGGCTTCGATCAATTCCTTGCTAGTTGATTTCCTTCTCAGCT
>VZTU01020311.1:0-12912 GCA_013400835.1 Zapornia atra | reverse complement strand
GTTTCCATGTCCTAGTTTTCCATAGTCACCATCACCCCAGCTGAAGACTTCCCCTTCTGTTGTAAATGCTAAAGTATGACCATCAGATCCTTTTGAAGATGACACTTTTTTAATAGATCTATGAGGCTCAAAAGTCAACTTTTTCAGTGTGGACTGATTATTGGAGTCACCCAGTCCTAGTCTCCCATAGCTGCCTTTACCGCAGGCTCTAACAGAACCATCCGTAGAAATAACAAAAGTACAATATTGTCCAGCTTCAATCTATAAACAAGAAGGTTAAAACGGTAAAAAAGAAAGATTAGACAAATGCAAAATTCATGCAAAGGTCTAGAAATCTGTATTTTTCAGCAGGACATCAGGTTTCTTTACATAGCCCTTTTTTATAGCACAGTGTAAAAATTACAGACAATTTTGGACTACAGCAAGCAGTAAAATTCAAATTCTTGAAAAATATTTTGAGTAAATCTATTTTCTAGAGATAAAGGATGGAAATAGTGATTAATCTGTTTCAGTTGTTCACATCTCCTGAACAGCATACAGAACTCTGGTTGCCTTCAGACCTCCAAGACTCAGGGATGGAAAGGGACACTCTGAAAGTATGTTAATTTCTTAAGATTAAGACGACAAAGTAACAGCTCAATAAAGCAACATAGGGTTTGCTTCATTTTAACCAGTATGAAGTGGTAACATTACAGAAGCATGCTAAATGCTAAACATCCGTGCCACTTGAGACTACACGTTTTAATTCCATGAACAGCAAAGCTGTAAGATCAGAAGACTGATCTGGGAAGCCAGCGCGCAGCTGAAGAATGATTCAAGGGCAAACAAACTAACCCTGCAATCATTTCCTATAAGAACGTTAACACACCATGCATGGAAAGCAGGTTCACATAGGAAGCATAAATGCACTGCGTGTCTAGATCATAAAAAGGCACAAAGCAGGTGGTGGACTGCAAGGAAACAGCCCATGTACTGTGAAGTAACTTCTTCATATAGACAAATCCTACAAAGATCAGCACGAAAGGTTAAAGTACAAATTCTTCACCCTGGTGGGAAATCACGTAAATATTTTGTACGGGTCTATACAGTACTATTTAAAGAGTAACTCATTAATTCAGATCACTCAATCCACTCTTGTGTATTACTGTTTTGTTTAAATAAAGTGTTTTGAATGCATAAACCTACTTTATAATGCCTGGTCCTGTAGTCCAGTGGTGTATAAAATACAACAATAGAAGCAATGCCAGAAAATGTACTTAAATTGTCTAGTGAACAAAAAAAGTGCTTTTACTTAAGTCAACACTGCAAAGCCAATACAGAATAGCAAACTATTCTACTCTGTCTCACACATGAATAGAAGTCCATAGTTGCAACTACAGAATCTGAGCAGGATGTATACTGATTTTCACCAAGCTAATTAAGGTTTCTCTGCCTGAAGTTTCGTCAGTTTGAACTTTTAAACTAGGCAACCTTGGTGTGAAAACCACCAATGGAAAGGAAGATTGAGTAGTTCCAGTATCTTTTAAAGAAGAGTTTAAAAAAAACCAAACAGGCAAGAAAATTAATTTCTGAAAATGCTTTCCATAGCAAGTTATGTAGTTCAGTCATTCTTGTTACATGGATATGGACCTCTGTGTGTCATTAGAAAAGAAACAGAATGTTTTTTCCAAGCATCGATAAAAGTAACAAGATGCTTTCAGTAAAATAACTTGTGTGATGAGTTCTGAGCATCATGCCTTCATTACAACTTGACACTCAGAAACAGAAGGACTATTTTTCAATTTCATATTGTAACTATGAAACTGTTAAATATTACATAATGTACCGCTATAAATGTCACTCACCGTCTGTGCATCAGAAAAACTTGGAGCAAGCTTAGGTTGAAGTATTTTCTCTTGAGTTCCTTCTACCAGTTGATGACTGCTGTTGCTACCCCAAACATACACTTCACACGTCTCAGAAACAATGGGAGCATCACCTGTTTGAATGCTGTCAGGGCTGGCACATGTTCTTGAATAGTCTGATGCCATTCGACAAACCTATTAAAATGAGAGATTTATTACAGAATAGCATTGTCATTGATATCCATATAGTCACAATGTTTAACGCAACTTTAATTTCCCATCAATATGCTTCTCTGATGAAAACACAAATCATCGAACACCACACCATTAGTTTGCCCAAATTATTTTCTTCCTTTACATCTTGTTTTTTCACCTTCCTTTTTTACTGCCCAGTAACTCCGCAAGACTGGCCCATACCCACATTCACAAATAGATCAGGCACGTGAGGGGGAAGTAAACTACCATTACCTTAAAGTCAAGGTTCATTTCAAGACATACCTCTTCAAATAAACACAGAGCTGCCTCATAAAGAGAACATAAGCCATCTGACGTTCTAGTTGGCTCTCTCCATTGACTTCGATCAGCAGATGATCCCTACAATATTTAAATGTTGTTATTACGAGAAAAATACTTCCACAGAACAACAGTGCACCTGTACACAATACAGAAGCAATTTGTTCTTATAGTTAAACAAAATTCAAAGCTCTTTTTGTAAACACAAGTAAATTACCTTTCTCCCGCAAGCTGTGGTATCTGCATACACTTAAGAATAACAAAAATGTGATGTGCTAGTTATTTATTTTAGTTATTTATTTGTTTTTGTGAATATACATGGGTTAAAGGTTAATTTCTCCTAACACGGTGTTGTTCTGCAATGCATGTCACTTGTGTTTATTTTAAAGTGATGATTATTATTTAATTTAAAAATGACTAATCAACATTATTTCTTCATTTATTATCTTCCATGTTTTGGTATCTAATTTTATAATCCAGTCTAAAAACAACAGCAAACAAAATTGCCCATCAGGATAGTCAATCCAATTCAGATCCTGCCAGTGCCATGCTCTTCTCATGGTTCCCATTCTTGAGTGGGGATTTTTTTGTTTGTTTGTTTTTGGGTTGTTGGTTGTTTGGTTTGTTGGGTTTTGTTTGGTTTTTGTTCTTGTTTTTAAAATTTTAAATTAATAAAAAATTTTAAATGTTGAACTTTACATCAGCAAGCATTACAAGCCTGAAAGAAGAGAAGAGGAAAAAGAATGCCCACTTGAAGGAAAAAGTCTTCCCCTGTTTCAGTCTGAGCATACAAGGAAGAAACTCGTTGTAGCTCCTGGTTGCATATTGCACAACAACTTGATAGCTTTAAAAGGAATACTCATTGAAGCCCAGAAATAAGCATTCACATACAAACCAGTGTGTTGTATGTCCAAACAGTTGAGCTCATTTTCTCATCACATTAATTTCTGAACAGAAGCAAAAATGCTAAACATCTCAAGCCTTACTGATTTCTCTGAAGATGTATAAACAAATGTCCAGGTTAAATGGAGAGCAGTAATGTCCAATATAAATAACTCTGAATAGGAAACAAGGCATATTGCAAAACTTAGAATTCTAAGCAAATTCAGCAAAGGAAGCCTAAAAAAACAGTTCCATACTTTCTTTTTTGCTATGAACTTAAATGTGAAGTGCAAGTGGATTGAGTGTGTCCTTGATTCTTTTCCTGAAATTAGAGCATAATGCCAAAAGTGAAAACACAGGGATTCCTTTGCTGTTTCATCTCCTTTACTTACAAGGAAATGGGACAGGAGGAAGAGAAAGAGACGATGGGTAACAAATACTAAGAAAAATATATTTCACAAAATGCCCCAAACTAAACCACCTTTTTATCAAATTAAACAAACTATTCAGCAAACTGGGATTCTGCATTGAGAAACTATTTAAACTTAAAAATGTAACTATATTTGCAATGTAGAATAATCAAAGGAGGTATACCTACCAAAGACCGTCGCATCTGTGTTAATATACTCATAAAGCAATCGAAGCTGATCATCCCTTCTGGACTCTGCAGCACCCTGGTTTTCTCCATGGTGTTTACTACAGCTGAAGCACCTAAAGCCATTTCTATCCATTCAAGAAGGTATCGCAAGGACCCTCGTTGGGCAGCCAAACCAAGAAGCAATTCAGAAGCTAATCTACGACCTAAAGTGTCTGCCCCGGAGTTTGGAATTGTTACTCCTTTAAGAAATGTTGTTACTTGTGATAAACAGTCCAACCCCATTGGTGGAATCTTGCTTTCATTTGCTAAAGATAAAGGTGGTAAAGAGCTCACAACTTCTATTGCAGTATGGATAACATCATTGCAAAGACTGAGGCCAGGTCCTGACGCGGGCATCATCCAACTTTGTCTTAGCAGTGCAAATAACAAGCTTAATCCCGTCCGAACCCCCATTTCTATGAGTGCGTCTGTGCTCGACCGAGGACGTTCACTGACAGAATGCACATCTGTTGATCCAGAACTGCTTTCTGGTGAATGCTGCTGTTGTTTCACTTTACCCTTATCATGGTATTTATTAGAAAGTGCATAGAAGACACGCTGCAACACAAGGAGCCGTTTTCGAAGCGCTCCAGCAAATGGAGAGTCTGAGCATACCATCTTCGCCAGTGCCAGCTGGCTGCTAAGAAGGGCATCCAGGTAGTGATCCTGTTCATCACTAGATAGAGACTCCCGCTCAAAATCTGGTAACTGAGGTCCTTTGAGGCACAGAACCTGCTGGGGCAATGGCACTACTTCTTTATTGCTGACTAACTTAGCATACAAGATAGAAACTCCCTCCCTTGTTGCAATAGATTCACTGTCTTCTGTGATCCAGGAGCTGTTGAGATGTTCAAGCCATTTCAGCTTCACAGGTGGCACCATAGCTGCCATGTTGGTTTACTCCTTTGCCATTAGTCCTGAAGATGAAAAAAACCCACTGTAAATAGGCATGCAATATTATCTACTGAATTTACTACTCACAACAGGACAAATCCTAGTAATTCTTTAAGAAAGCAAATAGCAGGAGATTAATCACCAAGTACAAAAATTCCATAATTTAACCCATATAGGTGCTGCAATTAGCTACAGTATAAAAAAATGTTTTGTGGATTAATTTTTACTTTTATTTTCATCTTTAAAAGTGCATGTATACATGCAACATCCTGAAACAATATAAGAATTTTAGTTTAAGTCTGCATTTTCGAAACCCAAATGCACAAAAATTCACACAAAGCACAGTTAATTCTGCTACCTTTCAGTGAAAATGCACTTAGTATTCTCTGGAAAAAAATATATTCTCTTTACAGACATAAAAATTGAGGCCTAAGACTTCAAAAGACACACAAGATCACACACAACTCTGCACAAATTAATTATTTTACAACAAATGAGACTACTAATTCAGGCCAATGCAAAGGACTCAGCCTGTCAAGCACATTTTTAAGTCCTGCTGTCACAAGCCACTCTTTCCCCTTTCTAAGGCAAGCTAGAGATCTCCTTACAATCCATGTCAGAAACCAGGACAGATGGCTTGACTGCTGGAGTGGCACATTATGTAGGTCCTATTCATTCAGTGAATAGGCTCTTCAGAGCCAAATACACATTACAACTGCTCCAAGTAAATTTACAGTTATCAAAAATTACATACTACATTATATGAATGTATTCTATAATCTATGACTTTGGAAAAATTTCAAGATCTTAGTATGGAGCTTTAAGGAAGGAATCATTATCAACATGGAGGTAAAGAGAAAATTTAATAATGCAACAACACTGATTTACCAGGAAAGTCTTAATTGGTTGCCAAACCAACTTGACAATTTCCAACATTCTTTCAAATCAAAGACAACAATTAGTTTGAAAGATTTTTTTTGCTGATGATTTTAGGGGGAAAACCGAACAAATTATGAATGATGACACTTCAAAACTCAATGAAAAATTATGACAAAATTGCTACAAAATTCCTGGAAATCCTAGAATTTCAATGGGATTCCTGGCCACATAGCACAAAGCTTTTTTTGGCTAGCACTAGCCTGCAACACATCTCTTTCTTAACTTTTGCCCTGCCTGAACCCAAGTCAACTTATTTAGCTGAATGGAAAGATTCCTTTTTACATTGAGAGACACAGTAGGGACTGAGTTCTACACAGATGGTCTAAAACCTCAGGTACAACATCCATGTATGAAACTTAAATGGTTTGATAGTAAGCCACTTATAACTTGGCTTAAGAGAAAAGTAGTTTCAAGGTTTAAAATTAATTGCATGGGATAGCACTTTTGTTCACTGTTTCAAAATTCAAAATCAATCAATAGATGGAAAATTTGCACTTAAATTACAGAATATCAAGTCTTTTCAAAACTTAATGAGTTGATCAAGTTTCAAACCGAACATGGCAACAAGTCCTCTGTGATCATTTTCAGAAGGGAAAAAAAAGCATTTTATTTTCCCTACATAGTCTTCCTTTCAGGGTAACACACCATAGGTATATGGCACGGAGAGTATGGCAAATGTGCATATGGCCTCATAGTTCCCCAGTGCTCAGTCATCACAAACCTCTTAACCATACTACTCACAATGAAAGTGTAAGCCATTTAAAAAAAAATCATCAGCAGGGCATCTTGTATATTCAAAAGCATACAGAATTATTAGGCAATTTATACTGTTTTAGCCTAAACTATTTCCAAAATTTAAGTGGTATAAGTTTATAGAAGAATTGTGTGATAGGAAGACAAAATTAGGAGGTAAAACAGGGAAAAAAAACCCATTTGTTTTTAGTTAAGTTTTGAGAGATCTTCTCTATCTTAACTATTAGTCAGCTGGATTTCTGTCACTTATATCCTGAACTCATTAAAGACTGACACTGGATCAAGCAGAGAAAAAGATTATTCCTCTGATCTATCCTAATAGATAGACTATCTAGCCTGAAAGCAGATAGAAGAGTAGGAGCATAGCTTTTCAGAACAGCATATGAAAATAAATAAACGTACAACATTCTACTAGGAAAACATTTTTTTCAGGCTAACAGAAAGATCTTCCCTGAAGAGATTTCTGTCACAAAAAGAAATCCTAAATAACCTGCAGCAAGAGCACAAAGTGAAGTTTGTTCCAATTTTGCAATAGAGTCATAAAGTAAATTAATTGTTTTCAAAATGTATATAGAAAGGGCCTAAAACACTCTTAGCAACTGCTCTCTCAGATGTATAGGGGAAGACTGTTCCATACAAACGCAACAATGGACGGCACTTCTTTGTCATGATATACATCTCACCATAACTCACTTCTTCCAAGTACTAAAGAAATGTATTTAAATGGTAGCAACCACAGTTGGTTATTATTTTTAAAGAACACATGAACAGCACTTATTTAACAGACAAGATTTAGATCTGAAGAACTATAAAGTTGCAGAACTGATAAGCATATCTCAGCATTATGATGATTTATGTCTGCATTGACTTATACAATGGGTGACCCTACTCTCATGTTCTGGTATTCCATTAGGATAAAGGAATTTAACCTAATGGGGTAGCTTTTCTGACAAAAATGTAAACTGGAATAGTCCACACCTCTCATAAAATAGTAAGAAATTCCACAGATGGTAAAACAAGGAAATACAACCGAAAGCACTCTCCCAAGAATAAAGCAATGACTAGAACTCCTGCACTATACATACTTTATAGAGCTCAAAAATGGAAGATGTTAGTATTCTTTAAAATATGGTCCTAACCAAAGCCATCAATGTACCCAAGGCATGCTGCTGCAGAGACTACTGTCTGCATGGTCTAGAAGTGTTGGCCTATGTGGGACCATGCTGAGATACAAGCAAAGCTTGTACTGGGATCATTTCTTAGCAGAATGTATTAGCTCAAGCACAGCACCATGCTGATACAGTCAGACTGTTAACAGAACCCAAGCTAGCTCACATATGCTCACACAAGCTAGCTACAGTCAGTGTCAATAAACTCTTTCGTCCATTTCTTCTCTTTTTTTTCCTTCCACCTTGCAATTTCAGGCTGTTCTGCCACTACTTAAAACTAAAAGAAAAAAAAAAGGAATGCAACACGGCTTCGGAATAAGCACCATTAGGATTTCCAGCCATTTAAAAATGAACTGAGGGCTTTGTTGCCAGATCCTAATCATAGTTCTGGATCTGAACCCTGCAATGAGTAGGGAGTATGAAGTGCAACCTGCATTGAGCATTTTTGTATTGGTATGTGTCCTGTCACTTTCAAAGAGTGTCTACTTTAATGACTTGACATCGTTACTGTTCACTTGCAACCGAGCAGCATTTTACTATTTCAGTGCTTTGCAACTGAATTTAGGATACTTTTTTACTGAATTCAATTTCTGCATTCCAAAAAAATATTTTTGTATTCTTGTTTTGCTTATTATTTTAACCCTCATAAACACCGTCTTTTCAGCAGACAGCTTTTGAAATCAACAGCAAAATATAAACCACAAGAACTGCCTGTAAGCAAAGTAACAATGTCACTAAAATCAATGGTTCTTAGTTATCATTTATGTAACACTCAAATGCTGCAAAAGTAAAAGCACTGATAACACAGAAAAACTCCCCTAATTCAAAACCAAACAAACAAAACCCAAAACAACCCATGGAGCTTCTCACATACAAGAATGCAAACTAAAAACAAGTAGTTGAGTCTGGGGTTCATCTAAGCCTCAGAAAATTAAAAAAAACAACCAATAAAAAGAACACTCTGTTCCCACAGAGACACTTGAGTTAACTGAAATGCTAGTAGCATTTACAACATGAGTTTCTTTAGGAGTCTTCACATTAATTGTAAATTTTATCAAACTAGCTTGTAGATTAACATGTAAGAAGGCTTTTTGAAAGCAAAAGAGTGTTTTCAAACTGCTGTTTTTAAAAGAAAAAATGTTTCAAATAACCCAAAAATGCTTCACCTCCTATTGTACAAAACAGATTTGTCTGATTCCCAGTAATAATCATTAACCATGGATTACATAGGATCCGAAATGCTCAGTTGCTGAGCATCCAAATGATAACGTATTACAATCACATCAAAAAGTAATATAATATTCTAAAGAGGAAATTTGTATTTGTAGTCTGAGACCTGCTTGATCTAATTTATAAGTAGATCTCTGGAGGGACTCTCTGCCATCTAGTGAGAGGATGTGCTTACTACAGCCGCAATGCTTGCAGTGAAACGGAGAACACAGAATCCTTCTCTCGCGGTTTTGCCCCGGCCGGCAGCTAAGTCCCATGCAGCCGCTCGCTCCCCTCCGGCGGGATGAGGGAGAGAACTCAAGTAAGAAAACTAGCAGCTTGAGATAAAGATAGTTTAACAGGTAAAGCAAAAGTCGCAGGCCCAGGAAATGCAACACAAGGAGTTCGGCAGGGAGGTGTTAGGACATCTCCAGGAAAACCAGGGCTCCATCATGTATAACAGTTACTTCGGGAGACAAACACCATCAATCCAAACACTGCTGCCACCTCACCCACCCCCTCCTCTTCCACAAGCCCGTTATAAGCTGAGCATCACAGCATACGGAATACCCCTTTGGTCAGCTGGGGTCAGCGGTCCTGGCTGTGTCCCCTCACAACTTCTTGTGCACTCCCAGCCATCCCACTGGCACGACAATGTGAGAAGCACTAAAGGCCTTGACTCTGTGTAAGCACTGGTCAAAACCAACAAAGCTGCCTCTATGTAATAAAAACATCTCTATCTCATCAGCACTGTTTTCAGCACCAGTTAAAACACAGCGGTATAGTAGCTACTATGAAGAAAATTAACTCTCTCCCAGCTGAAACCAGGATAATACAGTATCTCTCAGACCTGACATTTCACCCTTTAAAAAGTAAAAATAAAAAAATCAGAACACTATGCTACAGCTCTTCCGCCAACATACTGGCCAAATAAGCACATTCTGAGCTATTAAATACCTGCTTTTATTCCAGACCATTTTTCTCTACAATAGATTAGCACCTTCATTAAAAACCTTACAACTGAAGGTATTTGCCCACTGGGGCTCCAGTATTACAGCAGACAAAATCCTTACACCTCTATCACACCAAAACTGGAGCCACAACCACTAACTACCATTCAGAGGCACCGAGTATTCTTTGCATTTCATACTAGAAACACCTTCTGTTTGCTCGTTGTACAAAACACACCAACAGCTCAGCATCCAAGCCACACAGACAGGTATTATTACACCCAGAAACTTGTTCACAAAGAAAAGGCAACATTTTCTCATTTGCAGGAAGAATGGATTTGTCAACTACCCTTTGATCTGAATTGCAATCGTGAGGACAATTAATGCAAAGCTAGTGCCTTCTCAAGAGGCAATACATGGGGATCTAGCTACTTTAAGAACTTCCTTTTCCTGAAAACTGATACATTTTTTTTCTTTCTCTTTCTTTTGTATGCATCTCTAAAAATAGAGACAGAAGCTTGCATCTGAGAGTCTAGGAGTGACCTATTCTCCTATCACCACTTGCAAAAGAAGTATGTTGGTCTTAAAAGTAATGTTCGGTTTGATGTGACCACTGGTCTTTCACCAGACACACTGATGGCAACAAGCTGATTTGATGTATTCCTAAAAATGCTCTCTGAATACAAATGTAAATTATCTCTGTGCAGAGTACAAGCATAGCAACTACATAACACTACAGTTAACAAGAAACCATTTAACAGTGGTTAGGACTGTTTATAGGTAGGGTTTATTTCCTCCAGCTCATTGCCGGAGGACCACAAATATAAGTTTTATAAGTAATTTATAATTACTTTAGAACATGGGCAAGGACGTCTCATTTTTAAGTGCAAAAAGAAAATACATTTGACTCTGAACAACGTGAACACACTGACTGCTGTTTCACTACATCTAACCAGCACAAGCTCAGCTGACCATGTGGAAGGTACCAATTCTGCAGAGTGGGCTAGTGTGTAGTTCCACCAGCCTTCTAAACAAGTTGATCATATGACTAAGCACAAAGCCAGAAGGCAGAAACATGTGACAAGACATGGAGAAAGGAAGCAGCAGCACCAGTCTAAATGTATAGCAACAGCTTTATAAAACCATTCCAACACTTAAACCCCTCTGAATTCAAAGTTCTGAATTCAAAGTTCCCAGAACTTTCTGGGATTTCTATTTTAATAAAAAAACCAAAACACTGAAAAAGGCCAAACAAAAGGTCTTTTGGAAACTGCAACAATCGTTCCTCCTTAAAAACAGCCTCATCATATTTTATTATGCTTATATTTTCATATTCTGGGACCCCAATTAGATAAAATATTCCTTTTGGCAATCTGAAAATAACTTACCCTGCTGCCAAATCACTAGACAACAATTTATTTGTAGCAAATCTCCAAATCTTCCAAGTGAACGAACAGCTGTCAGTGGTTCAAAAAAGCTAGGATTTAACCGAGATGACACTTTGAACAGGTACATATCCAAGTTTTAAAATTAGAATTACTAGACAAAGTTTTGATATTTTACTTTTTATAAAAATGTACCTTTCCAGCACCAATCTGTTTACATCCACCAAAACATCTAACTCTCTTTCCCTTACCCCTGGGTTTTCTACTCCTCCTCGGGGGGAGGGGGTGGGGGAAAGAAAGGAAAGAGGGAAAAAAGTGCTAAATAATGAGAATTTGCAACACAACTCATCGTATCTTTTAGAAGCACAGTTCTTCCTGTTGCGCACATAGCCATTTTGGGGGACGCATATTTTACCGTTGCTGATCGGAAAGTCACCTAAAATGGACTTAAAATTCATAGATGAATAAGGGTTACAAGACAGTCTTACCAAATTTAACACCCATATCAAAACCTCACCTGAGGGAACAGTTGGGATAAAATTAAAATAATGGACTGTAAAAATGAAGTTGAGCTGCAGTAGAATAAATCTGAAGGTAACTAAGACTGCCTTCAGAGCCTGTTTGCTAACTCAGAATTCCAAGTTCTTTCCTATAATGTTGGAAAATTTGGAAAACGTTTCACCTAAGAGTTGACTCTGAGGAGAAAAAATTTCAGAAACACATTTAAATGTAAACACTAATCAAATGCAGTCAATGAAACTTTGTTTCACCTCAAGCAAACAAGCAGCATGAAAAAGTAAAGTCTCACAGAAGCAGGAGGCTACCTTCAGAAAAACCCAGGGCAAGGTCAAAGGTCAACTGCATTCCGTACAAACATTATTTAGACAAAAGAATTTGGGTATTTCTTATCCAACTTAACACCTGCCAAGAAAGTGGTTTTCATTAACAAGTGCTAGGAAGAAGATTCAGAAACCTATGGATAGTACTGGCAGTTCCAAAAAGAAAACTGCTGCTGACTAGGAGATGAAGAAAAAGCATTTGCCCACCACCTTCTTACAAACTACTGTTAACTCTGGGCACAAAATGATGCTTAATAGAATAAGTCTGTGAGTCACAGGCAGCGCTGCAGATTCTATAACTGAACTGAAGAAAAGACTCAGATTGATCAAATACTCTGCTGGAATTTGCATGCTGTAGAACAAAGCTGTCAGTTACCCTTCACTTCAAATCGGGACACTAACTGCTGGAGGTTTTTTTTCCTCTTATATCATATGAAAGGGAATAATAAGAACTTTAAAGTGAAACCTGTGAAAGGAAGAACAATATAATCAAGGGTTTGTTTTGTTTTGAGGTTTGGGGTTTTTTTTCCTTGAGCTAAGAGGATGGTAGATTATTTGAGTAACAAAAGAAAACATGATTAACAGAGCTCTCTTTTAGTGTTAGAATCATGGAATTTACCTGCAGCATTGACAAAGGTTATTTTTCTTTGTATCAGTCCACCTTTTAAAATGCACCCAAAGAGAAACCTACATCTTGCACAGCTTACCTCGCACAGCCTAAATGAATGATTATCCCCTTGTGTTTCAGATCGTGTGCTTTCCAGCACCTAAGTACAAAACAGCTACCTCTTCTTGTTTATTCAGGATTTCCCCCCATTATGTAAACAAACCAAATATATAAATTACTTCATGCTATTACCACTCAAATTCTAAGCTCAGGATGAAGTCATCACATCTT
>VZTU01020310.1:0-10922 GCA_013400835.1 Zapornia atra | reverse complement strand
GGGGGTGAAACCTGCACTACTGCAGCTGGAAACAATGAGAATATTTGAAAGAAACAACTCTGATTCCAAGGTCAATGAAGAAGAACGGACAGGAGGTGTTCCAGGCACCAGAGCAGAGGTACCCCTGGAGCATGTGAGTAGACTATGGTGAGGCAGACTGTTCCCCTGAAGCCCATGGAGGACCCCACACTGAAGCAGCCTGAATAAAGCATCTTTTATTAGGAAAAATTTCTTCACCAAAAGGGTGGTGAAGCATGGGAACAGACTGCCCAGGGAGGTGATGGAGTTGCTGTCCCTGGAGGTGTTTAAAAAATGGGTAGATGAGGTGCTTTCGGAGATGGTTTAGTGGTTCGGTGATGTAGGGTTAGTGATTGGACTTGAAGGTCTTTCCCAACCTTGGTGATTCTATGAGGCTGTGACCGTGGGGGAAGTCCACACCTGAGCAGGTTTGTTGGCAGGACCTCTGGCCCCATTGGAGGTCAATGCTGAGTCAGTCTGTTCCTGAAGGACTGCATCCCATGAGCGGGACTCCACACTGGAGCAGCAGTGAACAATGTTCTCCCACTAAGCATGAAGGAGCAGCAGAGAACAACCATGTGATGAACCAATCGCAACCTGGGAACTGGTGGGAGGAAGTAGAGAATTCAAGAGTAAAGTTGAGCCCAGGAATAAGGAAGGGGTGGGGAAAAAGGTGTTGTAAGGTTTCATTTCTCTCATTATCCTTCTCTGATTTTGATGGGTAGTAAACTTAAACTCCAAAAGTCAACTCTGTTTTGCCTTTAATTGCTGAGTGATCTCCCTTTCCTTAACTCAACACGCAAGCTTTTCTTTATATTTTTAATCCCCTGTCCATCTGAGGAGGGGAGTGACAGAACAGCCTTGGTAGGCACCTAGCCTCCAGCCACTGTCAACCCAACGCAACGGTATATCAAGTTATATGGAACAAGACTACAGGATATGACCATGTTCCATATCCAAACCATATCAGTACTATTAATGTGAATACAAATTCCCTTTTTATTTGAGAAAAGAGATCATGAGGGGCTTGGAGAACAATAATCTTCTAAATCCTACTGTCAAATGTACTTTCCCACTGTGTTACAGAATTATCTTACAAGTATTATGCCATAGCAATTTCTGTTGAAGTGCTGTGTATGAGGTTTGTTTCACTTAACTAGTGCAAAGTATTCAAACATTTTGTTGTCTTCAAATTGCAGGCACTCAGAAAATGATCATTCTTTCCATCCTTGATCTACTCTTTATGACCAGCCCTTAGACAAAATGACTGATGTTGCAAGATAAAGATAGAAGTAGAAGGCTGAGAAGTAGGAACTTCACTCGTACTGCTTCTTTCAGCCTTTTGTCCTTCATGCTACTTCAGTACAGCACATACTAAAAGCCCTTATGATTGCTGTGAGGGTCTCTCCACCTTTCCTGGGCTTTTCAACCCTGTCTAATCCAAATTTCACAATCTTGTGTGTTAAGGTGCAGATCCTAGCTAAGGGATGTTCCAAAGACTGTAAACAGATTAAATACTGAGCAGGCTCTAATAATTACATCCTTGGGGCTTCACACAGATTAAGGTGGTGATCCTACAACTTCTTATATGAAGGCTAAAGGATCAAGCAGGCGTGAGCCCACATACATTTTTCAGATATTTTGTTACAAGTGAAAAAATTGAATTTTTGTTTTCTCTTTTTTAATCCCAAAGTTCAACATTTGCTTCAAGATTTTATAAAGAGTAGATGGTTTCTGATTGTAAGAATACGGGAGTGTCTTATGCTTTATGACTCAAATGTTTCTACAGACTTTGTGAACAAATGAAGGAGCTCAATTTAGTCACTTAAATTACCATTTGGGATGAAGCACCAGCCTTGAGGTACCAGCTAAAGGCAGTGAGAGTCTCTCATAGGTTTGGTGCAGTATTTGCCTCTTGGTAAAGGTCCTAGGTGTGAGATGTCTTAGAGAACTTGAGATATCACTAAGTGTTTACAGTAAATCTGTCCTGCTTCAAAACCACTTGTATCACTCAGCATCACTAGAGCAGAAGGAAACAAATACAGGAGGTTGTTTTTTATTTTAAAAAAAACCCCACCTATTTTAACTAAGGTTTTGTTTTCATAATTACAAATTACTGTCTCATGATACTGAAAAACTTTCAGATCTGGAAAACTCAGTAGCTATAGATAGACCTGGTAATTTGTATCTAGCAAACAGGCTTTATAACTATAGTAGTTCTAAGATCTTCATTACTATTTTGCTTCTCTATCTTCCTGTATTCTTTTAGCAGACGTGATTAATATAAAACAGTAGAAAGTTATACTGCCTATACGCAGTAGTAGAAATGTGAATTTTAAAAAATATCTCATGATAGTGGCTACTAAATGTCTTTTTTTTTTTCTCTGTCGTATTTTTATGTAGACGTCATTGTTGCAGAAATCACTGTATTATCCTCATCTAGCTATTTCACAACATGAGGTAACAAAACCCCCCACTTTACTGATCAAGTAATTGAGATACTGAGAGAAAAATACCATATAGGTTAACTAATACATTTAATAAAATAATACCATTCTGGGAATTTTGAAGAATCTTCAAAAATGAGCTAATTATACAGCCACCAAGTCTCAAAATAATATGTAAAATAAAAAGGAAAAGTTCTGCTTAGGAACCTGAATTGCAAAACTGTCTTGTAAAGCAGTGTTCCACTTTTTTCTTTAGATTTGCTTGGAAGAAAGAATTCACAGTGTAAACTTCACATTACAAGATTCAGGACACCCGTGAAACTAAATTACTACAGGGAATCTTCAGTTGATTCATTACAGTGACTTCCTATGGTCTTTTCATTTTTGAACAACAGAACAAGAACAATAGAGATCTTTGGAAAACCTAATCAAAGAAGTATCTCGATATTTTCAGGGAAGAAAAATGGATCAGTTGTAAGACAATAATCTCTCTGAAGTACAAATTTAGAATCACAGGATAAAATCACCACAGGCAGATAAAGCGCTAGAATTGCAATGACTTTACAGAACTTATCCAAAACATCATGATTTATTTAAAGCTTCTTTCTAATTCTTTCACATGCCCTGGAAAACATTTAATTGTGCAATTAATTGGAATCTCATATGAGGATTTGGGTGTATGCGTCCAAGTAATTTTACAAGCTTATATTTGATATCAAAATGTTTATCACATTTTCATTCTTGTGTATGTCAAAGATTGTTTCAAAAGCAATTTTTGCAATGAATTATATATTCTTGAGAGCCAACCTTTGACAAAGAAATATGACATCTATTGATTTGGGGGTTCTGAAAAATTGTGGCTTACTCATAGGATAATATTTTATTTGGAGTCACTGCAATTTGTCTACTAAGTCAACAATTCATCCCTATCCTCAATGAAATTAAATTAGTTTTGTTTTCTTTATTGAATAATTTTAAGATCTCCAGCTTTGTTAATAGTGAGTCCAAACGATATTTATTTGAAAAAGTATGGAATTATCAATAGGGATATAAACCAGACAGTTCTGTAATAACATCTATACATTTGCTCATTTTAGCCCAGTAAGATAAAGATGTGAATATAAAGGGAGTCTTTACAGCTTCTATTTATTAGGCCTCACTAAACATAAGGAGAACAAAACCAAATTTGTACAATTAACTGCATGACCAAAAATAAAATTAAAGAAGCTAACAGACAGAAATACATGTCTTTTCTGAATAAAAGTATATTACTACCAAGCTAAGAATATGAAAGTGTTTGTAAAACAATACATGGCACCTGTATTGAGTACAGAAACACTAGGTCCTTTTTGCTTCTTGTAGATCAGAAAGAAAAACACAAAACAATCCCCCCCCAAAAAAAAAACTAACCAACCAACCAAACCAAACCAAAACCAACCAATAAAACAATCAAACATGAAGCCCTACCTCAATTTGAATAAGTTTTCCAGGTTTTGGCTTAAGTAAATATCCTCTTCATGTAGAATTTCTTCCTAGTATCTAGTCTAAATATACCCTCCTTCAGCTTAAGGCCATTACCCCTTGTCCTACCACTATACACAGTAGTAAACAGCCCCTCTCCAGCTTTCTTGCAGGGCGCCTTCAGGTACTGAAAGGCTGCAATAAGGTATCCCTGGAGCCTTCTCCACGCTGAACAAGTCCGACGATCTCAGCCTTTCCTGAAAGAAGAGATGTTTCATTCTTCTGATCATTTGTGTGGCCCTCCTCTGGATTTTCCCCAACAGGTCCATATCCTTATTATGTTGAGGTCTCCAGAGCTGGACACCGTACTCCAGGTTGCAGTCTTACAAGAGTGGAGTAGAAGAGCATAATCACCTCCCTTGACCAGCTAGCGACATGTGATTTGATGCTACCCAGGATGTGACTAGCTTTCTGGGCTGCTAGTGCAAATTTCCAGATCATATTGAGCTTATTATCAACCAACATCCCCAATAGATACATCTATCACATAGGTAAAGCAGGAACTAGGTTCTGGCTCAGGGCTGTCGTAAGTCCCTGAGACCATGGGATGGGATTCTGTCTGTGAAGTTTGTAAAGGACATTAAGGCCTATTGGGGTGTCAGGGTCCTGATGTTCCTATGAAAAACAAGGCATTTTCTACCTAGAAACAATGAGTGGCTTCCCACTGATCCCCAGGGGGGATGTGGATATTTTATGCTTCTCTAGTACTTACTAGAGATTGATGTCCCCTCGTTTTTTTTATAGCATTAGTTCCTTATACCTAAGCTTGTTGGATCAATTGTTTTCTGGATGACTGGAATGGAAGGATTGTAAGTCACAGCTTTTATTTATGGCCTTCTGCATGGATTTGTCTCATATCTAACTGACATAGACTCTGCTTAGCTTGCAGGTTTCTGAAAATCCATTCTATAGGAACTTGGCTCTTCTTTATATTATACTGGGAGCCAAAACATATATTGGCTGCTGAATTTTCCAGGAAGTAATCTGGCAGCAGATGAGATGTTTCTTCTCTGGTTTAGTGGAACTATGCCTAAGGACCTTTAAAAAAAACCAACCAACCCTGGCTTTCTATGTGCTGCTCCTCATCCATAAAATGGAGAAAAAAGAACAAATCCCAAAGTTCATAAATTATAAGAATAAGTATATATAAGATTGCAATGTCCTCAGATACTGTGGTATAGATGCCACAAAGAGATAATTGATAAGGAAAAACTATGGAAGATTTAGAGATGGGAAACAGTTTTTTAATTGTCAGCCAAGCTGAATACCGAACAACATAAAGGTACTTTGAACTGTTCCCAGTTGCTCATTCAATCAATCAAGTGAAAAACTGTTGAGCAAACCTGAATGCTGAATTAATGTGAGGAAATAATGATTTGCCTATAGACATTTTGCAAATAGAAAAGATTAATTAAGTAGGGCATTTATTTCAAATTATTTGCTCAGCTGTTGTTGCTCAGAAGTCAGCTGGTTTTGCATATGTGGCTCAGATACTTCAATACAGGTCAAGGAAATGTATATTTTCAAATATTATATTTTTCTTAAAGAAGGTGCGAATTTAAAAAAAGGAAGCATTGCACAATGTATAAATTAGCAAGCCTAGATTACACTCTCTATGAAAGAAAGAGGTACAAGGTTGGCATTTTAAACAAAACCCCTAAATAAATTGATCAGAGGAAAATGAAGACATCTATATAACTAATGCACCTTTTTGTATATGAACATTTTTTTGGTTTACATGCGTTAGGATATTATCTAAGAGTAAGTTTTGAGAAAAGTATACTTTGAATTCCAGTTCCAAAGTTTCTTGTGACTGACAGAGCATACCCATGCATGAGGACAACTATGGAACACAGCAAGGGAGGAAGTATTATGAGACAGACTCACTAGGGTTGTGAACCATGATAGGGGAACAAATGACCCCATAAAGTTGCCTGTTCAGCAGAAAGTCTTGGAGGGAAAGGTAGACTTATCTGGGCTTCCTACTTAACTGACAGGAAGATCTAGCAACCAGTAGAACAAGAAGAACACAAAAGAAAAGGAAAAAGGCATTATGTGAATGGGTAAGCAAGGGCACATAAAAAGGGCTTGAAGATGGTGAAGTCAACATAGTGACAATGCTGATACACTAGAAAAAAAATGTACCTTACCTTGGCTGATTCCGCTACCTCTAGGGATAGTGATGTCCTCAACATAAATGGGTTTCCTAGAGCTCCCTCAGTTTCCAAAGCTGAGGCTGCAGGAAGTGTCAGAAGAGACCTTTCTGTGCAAGTTTATGTGAATGTCTTCAACAAGGTCCTTATGGGTGTGGAGGGAGAAATTGTCACCCAAAAAAAGACCAAAGAAAATAAAAGTATATGTGAGGGGTAACATGTGAAAATGTCCCAAACGCTAATCCTGCTGAAGCTGCAAGAACAGGTACATGAAAAACATTAAAGTTGGCCAAACCTGTTCAAGGCTTCCAGCACACACTAGCATCAACAGTGGAGGGTACACCTTGGAGCACCTCCAAGGTGTCAGTGACTTCTCCATGCAGACAAAGATTATAGGATTATATGTACACATTTACTAACCAAAAGGCCCCTTCAGGGACATTCCAAACACCTGCCAAGAAGCCACTTGTGCTTCAGCATGGTCCTCTGTTCCTGAGTAAATAACTGGGCTTTGTGTTCCAGCTGTGCTCAGAGAGGCAGTGGAAGGCTCTTGGCAATCCGATCTAACTCAGAAACAAGCTTTAAGCAGGGGTTGGACTAGTTGAGATCTAGCAGTTGGTTCCAACCAAAATTCCTCAGTAATGCTATTAATATTGAGCATTTTACTGACAAATTAAAACTTTCCTAGTTTATAGTAGAAAATTCTTCAATTTTAGCATTTACAAGCTGCTTACAAATGTCTAAGTGCTGGGGCCCCTGTGTTCTCTGGCATGCATAAAGTCATTCTGACAATAAAGACTAACTATTTTGGTTCTTTTAAGGTGAAACGTGGGTGAAGAAGCAAAATCTGTTACTCCCAGTTTGAAATAACCAGAACCGCTTTTACACACATACGTCCTTTTAGTTATATCCCAGCATTCATTTGTAGGCTATGCAATCTGATTCCTTTATCTCTAAAGCCAGGATGCAGATATTAAATGTTACAAAGAGCATTATATTGGGCTTTTGTAAAAAAGATGTATTTACTTTTCACAGCAAAGTATTCATGAGACCTGTAATATATCAGTGATTTTATTTCCTGGTTAGAAAGAAATTGTACCAATCCATTAGCTGATGAATTCAGCTGGAAACCTTTGCTAACTATTGAAATGCCAGTGATGGCACTGTAATAGAATATGTACTTTGGTTTTTATGCTGCTTGATGTTTTTTCATATAAGAATGCTAGTGAAAATAGAACATGTCGTAGGCCAATGGACTGGTTTGTAACTAAATAAAAATAACAAATCAAGTGAACTGTAAAAGACTTAGGTAAGTTAAGAGAAACAGTATATTAGAAGATTGTTCCATGCTAATCAATAAAGTAATTTAATTAAACCATAAACTTTCTAATAAGAGACAAAAGGAATAAGAAAGTAGCTCCAAAAGTAAAAGCTTCAGCAGTGAATACAAAACCTGACATAGAACTAGGAGAAAAAGTATATTAAAGTGCCTACTTAGGGTTTGAAAAATATGGCAAAGTTCCATGTCTACTATGTTGATCTTAACCATAACTTTTTATTTTCTGGCAAAATCACTTTTAATGTGACTTTGCATTCATCCATTTCATCAGAAACTCTGAGTTCCCAAATGAAAAATGTATATTGACTTAATATCTGTGTCAGGGTTTATACTAGAGACTTTAATTCCATTTTTAGTGTTAGTTATGTGGGGTTTTTTTTTTATTGTAACCAATCTATATATCAGCAACAAACTTCTATTAAAATATTCTATGTTTATGTTTACAGATTTTGAAAATTCCTGAGATTAAGGACCTTAAAGAATATTCAAATTTTCTTCCATGAAAAGAAACAGTAACAATGAAGAAATAAAAAAAAGTAAATAAATTCCTTTAGAGAAAAAAATCTGTTTGATATATTCACAATACATAATTTGATCAGGTATGTTCCTTTTTAGGAGCTCAGCCTGAAGGATGTAGGATAAATCTAGTTTGCAACCATGTCACTGTTTATTTTAATGTCCTAGGCATAATTCAGAAAAAAACCCCATTATTTTTAGTGGTGAGTAATATTTTAGAAAACAGTAAGCCATCTTTTTATGGTGATACTTTATAAAGCATGGAATTGCATTCTTTGGAATTCTGATAGAAGCCTCTGTAGAGTAATGATATATTCCTATCTTGCTGTCAAGTTGTACATCCTTTTGTTTTGCACTAGGTGTCTTCTTCACTTTATTGTAAGATGTATGCATTTTTTAGCAGTATTCAATGGCAACTAATGTGATTAGAGATACTCAGAGTTATCTCTGAACTGAAAACCAACAGACCTGAAATTTCACAAATCAGTAGATAATAACAGCATAGAAATAGTCTATATCCTTCCAAATAATTCCTTGACATCTTTGCATCTGGAGGAGCTGAGAAGGCAAAGAAGAGAGATTAAAGAAGTTGGAAGGTTGTGAAGGATGGCCAGGGTGAAATTTCTCTCTAAATATGTAACTGTGGTCTGAACACACATTGTTTCAAGACATACAAGCATAGTGTGCAGTTTTAAACTAGTCAAAAAACTAAGCAGGTATTTGAATTGCCTCTAGCTTCTGTCACCTCCTAACTGCCAACACAGAGGTTCATGCAGCATGATAAACTGGTCTGGTTAAAAATATTTTTGTCCATCTTCCTGAGCAGTTCCCCAGGGATCATGTCTCTCAGCAGCAGCTTAAATTCAGGAAACGAAAGGTGCATTGCCATAATCATTGCAACAAATCTAAATTGAGACTGCTGTGATCTCAGTTGCTTTTTCCATCCCCGGCTGTGCACTCCACTGCATTTCACAGGCACCATGCCTTCTGTTATCAAGTATTGAAACGTTACGGGTCACTGAATGGATGAAAATTCACCTGGCAAGAGAATAAATAAAATAAATAAATAAGCAAATAGATAAGATGTTAGTCTTTATCTGGATCAGTTCCCTGAAGCAGGTTACTATTCGGCTAGTCAAGCCTCCAAATAGCAAAAGTTAAGGAGAAGGTGTAACTAAGCAATAAGTAGTGAGAAAAAATTAGGACCGTGACAGACTAGAGAAGAATTACATTACTGAAGCAGCACATGGAGATATTATTTTTACTTCTGTGGATAAAAGAAAGGTAGAGTTTAGATAAAAACGCTACGGTATACATAAGTCAGAATTTTTTCTTTTTCTTCTGTGACATCTCTGCCTAAAAATGGAAAATGTAGGTGAGATACTGGGCGTCAACTGATACACAGGTATCAACAATATCAACCAGTTTGAAAGGGCAGCACAAGGCTCTGTGTTGAATCAGAGGAGCACAATGACCCCTTGGCTTACACTAGCAGCAAAATTCCCCACCACCAAAAAGTTAGGTTATCAACTCATTTTTGACATTGTTGATTTTTAACTGAGGTCCTTATACAAAGCAAAACATCTTAAGTCTTCATTTCATTGAACTATAAAAAGGAAGAATATTTGAACTCTCTTCCCTTCCCTTGCAAGGCAAAAAAAAACTCCTGGCAAAACAACACACTGACCATTTATGTTTTCTTAGAGCAATGCCAGTTTTTCCTAGCTTCAGGCATGAGAAGAGAGAGAAAAATCCCTGCTCACTTTTAGTTTTGGATCACCTCTGCACCGTAATGAACTTGCCAGACTGCTTACAGTAGCTTTGGGGCTAGTTTGCACTGGCTGTGGGAACAGCATCACTAAAATCTGGCCCTCCATCTTCTAATAAAACTAAAGCTCCGTGATCATTTTTCTGTTGCAGTGGCTGCATCAAGTCACAGAGCAAAAAAGAAAATGTACTGTAGAAAAAGGACTGACACAGAAATATCACCTGTATTCTTCAGTGCATTTCTACTACCCATTATCTGTTTAATTATCAATTACTTTCTGCTCACTCCAGTGGCTATATCAGCTACCTAGAGTGGTAGGAGAAGTGAACATCCCAAAATGATGTTAAGTAGACAAGCTAAGCTGTAATACTGCATTAAATATGTCCTATTTAGACAAGGATATGGCTGCATTTGATCTCACTGAAGTCCCCAAACTCTCACTTCACAGAGGCTTACCCAGGCTCTAAATCAAGGAAGCTGAGGACATGTTACTTTCCAACAATCTGTTCCTTCAAGTTAAAAACAGCTGAACATGATCTTGCTAACTCCCAGTGTGGTGCTGTGGCTGAAAGGGCTAATGTGATTCTTGCCTGCATAATCAGGGGAATACTCAGCTGGAGTAGGGAGGTTATATTACCAACATAACAGCATAAATGTTTATGTTTACTCTGGGGCTTGAGGTACAAACTGCAGTATACACATCCCCTAGAGAGGCAGCTATTCTCCATGACTGCAATGTTTAAAAGAATGGTAAGAAAAGGAGACTGTTACCACAGTAGGAAGAAAACAATTCACATGGGTTTAGGTGCCAAACAATAGATGCTAGGATCTGAAAATACTGACTTCTGCAATGTTTTTTGTTAGCCTCACATCATGCATACAAGCTTTTTCTACAGCAGTTTGAATAATGGATGAGGAACAAAGAATATGCGTACAGAAAGAAATATCTGTTTCCATACTGTATCTGGACTTACTGCTCTCTTTAGCCTTCATAAAAAGGGTTTTACACACAACAGTTAGCCCAGAAATGCTTAGTAAATAGTCTTATTACACAGAAAGGAGAAGGAGACTGAACATGTATATTTAGATACAAATGTGGGTAAAGAAATACAGAGTATGCGGAATCCACATATCTATTTCAAGGTTTTCTTCATTTCCAC
>VZTU01020305.1:9264-21782 GCA_013400835.1 Zapornia atra | reverse complement strand
GGAAAGGAAAGGAAAAGAAAAGAAAAGAAAAGAAAAGAAAAGAAAAGAAAAGAAAAGAAAAGAAAAGAAAAGAAAAGAAAAGAAAAGAAAAGAAAAGAAAAGAAAAGAAAAGAAAAGAAAAGAAAAGAAAAGAAAAGAAAAGAAAAGAAAAGAGAAAAGAAGGTTCAGGGCCAACCAACCCATTCTCCCTTCTTCAAAGTTGAACTGACTCAAAGGCTGGCATCCTTTCCTTTGTGGCACTGGTGGGCTAACACTGTCCTGACCACAAAAACATCCAGAGCTGAGGGGGCAGGCAACACCCCCTTTCCTGCTATTGCTGGGGAGCTCCCAAACAGCATTTTCAATGCACAGCTAAAATTCCCATGCTCTCCTCCAAAGGCCCTGCTTGCACATTTCCTTCCAATTTCCTTTTTTCCTGTTTCTATTTCTCACCTTTTGGCTTCTGTCTTCTTCTGCTCATCTTTTGAAGAGAAGAGAAGCAAGAGGCCTGGGGAGAGAGCGGAGGCAGCAATCTGGGTACAACCTGGGTGAATCCCACAGTGGCTCAGAAATCTGTTTTCCTTTGGCAGCAGAGCTGTTAAGAGGAGTTGGAACCAGAAGCAGAAGCATTGTCTAGCGTTGCTATTCTTCTCTCTCCCCTTCAAGCCTTTAGCAACAACTGCAGTTTCCCACCTATTTCAACTAACTTCTCTTCTCCCCCTAAAGAAAGGATAATTAGCATTTTTTTTGCACTGTCAAATAGGGGTTTCCTTAGCAAAAATTCTTCACAGCTAAGGGGAAAGCAAAGAAAGGATATTGTTAACATTAAAGCCTCACTTAATACTTTACATTTCAAATACTGTAACTGCTTTTTTTTCCCCCCTTCCTCCTCCTTTTTCTGAATCTTCAGTATACAGCTTAAACATCATTAATAGTGTTGGTTGCTATGGTGTTGGGCAGGCGGAGGTCTCTGTTCTGGAAACCCTGAACTACACTTAATGTTGTACAACAGCAAGGTCATGCCAACACCTTTGACTTTGACCCAATTTTTCCCCAGTAAAATAAAAAGACCAGGTCTTTATCCCTTTTCATTCTTGGGATAGGTTTTGGTTGGGTTTTTTTTACTTTCAGCAATGAGAAAAAGGAGTGTGAGAGAGAAGAGAGAGCAATACTAAAAAAAAAAATGGGAGGGAGAAAGAAAAAAATTTAATAGAACCAGTGGAACCTTTAAAAAAACACAAACCCAAACTTTAGAAAAACTTTAACTGTTACATCAGGAAATCATGAAGGATAATAAAAAAGACAGTCTCCTGAAAAGTTTCACGTGAGATTGTTCCCTGTTTTCCTGAGCAGCTAAACATTTTAATAAACTAGGAAATGAGCCTGTAAAACCACAACATCTGACAGCAAGCCCTAGGGGCAGGAACCATTCCTGAAACTAATTTTAAGTCAGGTTTTAACGTTGATCAGATTTCATGTGGTGAATGTCCCCCTAAGCTGTGTCTCTGTTCTTGGAGAAAACCTGGCTCCTTTTGTCGACTCCGAGATGCTGTTTTCTTTCCAGCGCATTGGCGTCACGGGCCTAACAGGACACTTCTGTCACTCATGTCTCTGCAGCCCAAGAGATGTCCTGCCCCAGACACCTTCACATCTGCTCTCGGTTTCCTTATGAGACAAGACATCTTCCACAGAAGTGGCACTTAACTGCTCCAGCAATGAAGCCCGGTCTTAAACCAGTCCCCATGCAGCCACTGAAGGACTCGACCCATTTAACACCTGATCTTCAGCCATGCAAAAGGCACCAGGCCTGTTCAGACCAGCTGAGGCCAGGATCCAGAGAGGGCTTCCAGCTTTCCTGCTTTGTTTTTCCCCAGGGAAGTGAAGCTGCTGTACCAGTTCCTTCCCCGGGAACATGAATCACGTTTTGCTTTGACTGTCACCAGGACATCTACAGATAGGACTGGCTTTTTAACTCAATTGGCAGCAGCTGAAAGTATGAATGGGAAAAAAAAGAAGATATCTGGGTAGTGTAGATTTCTCTCAAAGATTTCTTCTCATAGAAGTATTTTTCTTCTGATTTAGTTCAAACCAAACCATTTGCTCTGTGGGGCAGGACTTCTTTATGCCACACCTGTCTTCCAACAGTCAGGTGTCTCTGAGTCACACAGCCCCTAGGTTTTCGTAGCTGTGCGAGCCAAGTGCTCTGCATGACTCAAGGAACGGCCACTGGCATCAGCTAGCCCCTGTCCCTGCTCAGGCTGAATCTCCAGTTCAAAGGCATGTTGTGCAAGAGAGGAAAGCAGGGTGCTCTGCTGCTTCACAAGCAAGTCAAATGCTGGTAAGAATGGCCAGGCTGGAAAACAGCTCTACAGGGTCCTGCTTCTCCAGAAATTAAAGTGCTCGTTTATTTCTAGATCTCCCTTTGTAGAGGTAGAAGGTCTTTCTGATGCCTTCCCTTTAAATCTCGTGTGTGCTGTGTAGGAGATGCTGGTGCTTTGGGGGGGTGGAGGGTGGGAGGAGGGAACAAGGTGGCTGCTTTTCTAAATGGTAGAGGCACAGTGATAGTCGCCCTTGGCTCTTCCAGCCCACCAGCAGCAGGCTTAGTCACATCAGCAGCATCAAAGCTGAGCAGCTCTTCGGAGAAAGGGCATTTGTCCTTTCATCTGGAGATTACAGGAATCCTCCACAGATCCCAGCAGTGTGTTTTGCAACACTCTCTAAAGAGAAATACCTGTTTGTGGCACCACCTGCCATTTAAAACAGCCTCTTTGCCTTCCAGCTTTCCCTGCAACACTCTCCCCCAGCCACTGAGCCACGTGTACAAGGAGAAAATTGTGCCCAAGTTCATTGCCCAGCAGCAGAACTGCCCAGCTTCACACCAAGCTCTGTCCGGAGACAAAGACTCTCCGCTAGCATGCCAGAAAGCTTGTAACCTATTTGGGCCTGTTCCTTCACCCTTTTGTGCTCAGCAGGGACAGCATGGAGGCAGAAAGCTGCTCTTAGCATCTGGAGGAAAGAAACGCAGAGATAAAAAGCTCTTTGCCTTGGCTGCTTCCGTTCCTTCATGACTTCATTTTTTTTGGTCAGGGCACAGAGAAGATTATAAAGCTGTAACCTCTAATCCGCTCCTGAGCGCTCCTTCTCCATCTCTCCCTTTCTCCTCTCTTTCAGCCAATTCTAATCCTTTATGTCTCCTCTCTCACAGGTAGGAGTTGGAGTCTAATCTCAAACGACAGGTTGGTAATTAGAGCAAGAGATTATCCTGACCCCATATCAAGAAGGTAAAAAGAGAGGAATAATGCGGGGCCATACAAGATCAAGGCTTCAATGTTCAGTGCAGGAGCCATCCTCATCTCTGATGGAGAAATTCCTGGCTCTTTGTACTTCCTGCCCATCTCCCCTCTGCCAAGAAAGGACTGTGCTTTTCCAGCACTCATTCAGTACAGAAATGGTCACATTTTCCATTTCTACAGATGCTGACTAAGAAGAGACTCAGGCAAAGGCCTGTGGCTGGGAAGAGTGGGCGGTAAGGAAAGCACAGGCAGATATGGGGGAAGAGGGCTGCTCAGAGAGGCAGGAGCCATGACATGCTATCAGCCATCCTCAGATGGGCACTGGTTACCCATACCCAGGGCATTCCTAGTCTAGCATGATGAATCCACAGCCAAGAGCAGCAGCAGATCCCCATCTCTACCCAGATGTCCAGCAGTCACTGCTCAGTCCTTGATCAGCTCAGGAAGGCATATACTGTTCTCATGGTTTGCACCTATCCCAGCACAGATGGAAAGCCCATCCCTGTGTCCAGCCCATGTTATCCATCTTTGGGACAGAACTTGTCTTTTTTCCTGTGTCACCAGTATTCAGTGAGGACCAAAAAAGCCATCACACAGTCCCAAGACCACCACAGAAAAGGGGAAATTGGGAGCATCGAGCTTCTTCAGTGTCCCAGCTCCTGCATGCAGAAGGTGAATGTATGTCACCAGGATGCACTGTAGCTGAGGCTCAGGAATCACCAGCCAACAGCCTGTAGGCACCAGGAGGTGTCGGGATAGAGATGGCAGTGGAGTGATCTAAACCTGCTGGGGAGAAAGCAAAGGAAGGTCAGGTTACATTTTTTACACCAGTGTGCAGATGGGGAATGGAAGACCTCTCCCTCAAGTCCCATCCCACATCAGGTACCCGCCCTGCACTACAGAGCTCCAGGACTGGCTGATCACCTCAAGATGTCTTTTCTCAGCAAAGGGAAGCAGCCAAGCCTCCCTCCTGCACGAGAACCCATGTCTGGCTCATAAAGCCTAAGCCCTGATCACAGGCAGGGAGATGGGCTCCAGACCAGCCCCAGCTGCATGGTTCTGTTGATGCTCTTTTCACCACCTAGCTACTTCCAACCCCTGCTATCTCCAGCCAGATGCTTCCTACCCATGCTCTGCAAATAACAACTTTAGATTTGTTCACTCAAAGCAGAGAAGGTAAATCAAAGGACACTTTTGTTTGCAGTCAGCCTGAAGTGAACCTTTTTCCTTTTTCCCTTCAGTTTTCTCAGCAAAACAAAAAATGAAAAAGCAAGCAGAATTTCCTTTCCTGTGTTTAAAAGAACATCTCTGTTCCTGTCCCAGAGGTAAAAGGTTAGCTTGTTCGGTCTCAGAATGTGAAATAAATGGGAATACTTTTGACTCAGGAGTTGTCCAAATAAAATGTTTTGATACTCTTTTTCTTCCCACTCATACAAAAGGTTTGCAAAGTTTGCAAGTGTTCACAAACAGATTAATGCTGGTATGCCCCTCACCCAATAAGCCAAGAAACTGCAAGGTTTCTGTCCCTCACTCTAGGCCTCCTGTACCCCGTTTGGCTGTCTCCCCCTCCCAGCCTATTGCCTGAGGGCTCACACCGCAGCAACACCCAGAGCACCCTCGCCCCGTACCTTGAGGGGTCCTCTTGGGGTGAGAAGGGGCCGCTGAGTTCAATGACATTGAGCTTGTTCTCAAAGACACCGTAGCTGAGGGTGACCTGCAAAGAGGAGTGGTGAGAAAGGAGCAGGGAGGGTGAGGTGAGTTCAGGAGCAAGGAACTTGATGTGGGCGGCAGAGGCTCCCATTCTGGTTCCCTCTCCGCTGGCTTGGCCTCTGCCTTCCACATCTCTCCTGTCTTCCTTCCCATGACAGTCCACTGTGCTAGTCCTTTGCCTCTCCAAGCCCACTACACCATTTTTTATCTCCTCACACAAGGCAGACATGCTGTCATGTTAAAGGCCCTTCACCAGCCACTAATAACCTCTGCTTGTCCTTGTGCCATGTTCCCCCTCAGATGTCCTCAGTCCTCCCATCACTCCCCACATATGTGCTCCCCACCCCTGACCCCAGAGGCACTGTGACTGGCATCTGTGTTGCAGGCAACATCTGTTCCTTATTTTGAAGAAGCATTTGTCAGGAAAGCCTCCCCAACAGCACAGATGATTGATTCAGTCCATGTCAGTGCCACCCACGGAGCAATGTGCCTGTAAGCTCCCCTCCACTTCTCCTTCCTCACACCTCCCTCGTGCTCCTTTTCCCCTCCTCACCTGCTGAGTGATCCCAGATGGGGGGATGAGCTGCAGGTTCTCCAGGTGGGAGTGGAAGAGCCCATTGGGCAGCAGTTGCCCACCAACTTTGCACTCAATGATGTAACCCACAGTGCAGTCGTCTGGCAGGCGGATAAGCTCCGAGGTGCTCAGGAAGTTCCTGCCACTGGAAGAGAGTAGGGCTGCATGAGTCAGGAAAAGGATAAGGAGGGATAGAGGCATCCACTTGAAGGGAGATAAATGAAGGACTTAATCTGAGTAAATTTTGGAACGAGGCAAGAAATTCTTGAGTTCCACCTGCAAAGGTTTGGGAATGTTTGCTCTTTGACCACTCCCAGCCCAGCCATCCCATCAGTTGTTGGGTGCTGTCCCTGATACATGTCCAGCTCCTCAGTGAGCTGATGCAGAGAGCTGGCAGACTTTGCCAAGGCACTTTTCTACCTGTTTGGTGAGTCACACAGAGTCCCTGAGGGGTCAGACAAGCCAGCACAAGTGAAACAGTGGAACCACATGCCCAGGACTAGGAGGGAGAAGAAGCTGGACAATCTCATGCAGCTTGAAGAAGCCATCCATGGCTCTACTGTAAGGTAATGCCACACATTTGGCCATGCTTTGATGAGAGGCTAAACCAAATTTTAAGGCTCCTGCAACTGGAAGCAGCTACACAGCATGAAGCACTGTATACTGTAACACCTCTCAGGTAGTTCAAGTGTGTTTTAAGCACTTTAACACAGCAGTGGCACACTGTACACCAGGTTAGACATTATCTATCTGTGCCACTTGCATTTTACCCCATATCACAGATCATCATCCTCCTGTCTGGGTCTACTATAAAATGCATATCACAGGCTTCAGCTAAACCAGCCACCTGGTGTGGATCAAATCTGTCTTTCTGAGCATGCAGAGACCTGGTTACAGCTGGCACAGCCATTGCCTATCCATGTATGTGCACATAGGCTGTGATATAACCTAGGGCATCATAGAAAAAACATCATCCTACTTCTTGTAGGCTGGCTAACACAAGATCCTGGGACCTACCTCTGTTCTTCATGCACCAAGCTGAGAAAATAACAGTGGCCACTGTAAGAAGCTGAAGAGGGTTTGGGGTGAGAGAATGGGAAATGAACTCAGAGGGAGGTACAGGAGTTTGGAAAGAGGCAGATTAAGGGGAGAGGAGATAGGCAGACAGGGAAAGTACTTAAGAAAAGCATCAGAGGAAGCTGAAAGGGATGGGAAGGAATGGGGGGAAATGCTGAAAGGAGTTGGGAGAGGGAAATATGTCACCCTACAATCATATTTGTTGATGTGCCTGCTCTTGCCTCTTTCCAATGATGTGCCCAGCTGACCCACCACATTCCTCCTCCAGTCCCATGGGCTTGCAGATGTGTAGCATGCAACAGTCTGTACCCTCGCCTTGCAAACACCACAACCACAAATCCAGGTCTGACATGGCCAGGAATTAACATGCAGCCATGTTCCTTGTCCCCAAAGGTCCCCACCACACCAGCTTCACAGCTCACCTGGCCCATGGCACCATCTTGCTCGCCAGCTTGTGGCTGATGCAGAACCCAGCCCCTCCTGTGGCAAACCAGAAGCGCACAGCTTTCTGGAGAGAGACAGCAGAGAAAATCAATGTCAGAGGCTCAGATGATACCATACCCCCTGAGATGGGAATGCTGGAAACCCAGCTTTGATGCCAGGATAAGCACAGCTCTATTGTCACTCCAGAAACCTGATTGCTGCCCAGAAGAAGGACTTGCCAGAAGTAGAGCATGGATTTTGACCTCCTCGAATTTGGAGCGGCCAAGTTCCTGCTGGCAGAAGCAGGTGGGCTGCTCAAGGCAGGCTTATCTCCCAGCAGACAGGTACCCAAAGGTGCAGCAGCAACATGGGACTCTTCCCCGAGTTAGACTGCATTGAGTCAACGCTTACAACCGTGTTCAAACAAGGCTGGTGAGTTTTCAGCTGTTGCCTGTTTCTCTTGAGACCTGTCTCTTCCTGGGATATATCTACAGCCAGTGAGGCAGAGCACTAGAAGCAGCCCACCGGCCCCCCCGCCACAGCAGCGGGCTGTACCGTCTGGTTGTTTGGCAGTGCTTCGAAGGCTCGGATGGGTCGGTTCAGGCTGGGTTTCCCCAGGTAAACATCCTGCGTCGCAGAGTAGGAGGACAAGAGCTTCAGGAGGGCCCAAGGGTTCAGGTAGTTGTCATCATCGAAATGGCAAAACCAGCTGGGGAGATACAGGAACAGAGGTGTGAGTTAAGGAGGGTGCCTCTCGCTCTCAGGGGTCCCTCCATGGAAGGCCTGCCTCACCTCCGGCCGCTGGCCAGGAAGGCATCGAATTCAGCGGCCATCTTGCAGGAGAGGGCCCGGTGACTGTGCTCGGCAGAGCAGTTGGTGAAGATTGCATGGTCACCTGCCAGGAGAGAGAAAGCTGTGTCTCAGGACCAGACCACTTTGCACAGTCATAGGGAGGACCCTTGAGTGGGAGGGAAGAAGGCTCTTCACAGCTAACCTCCTCGTGCCCCTCCCCTCCCATGACAGGCATCAGAGCCCACAGCAATGCAGGCTCCATCCTTCCCACACCAGGTGATGAAACCTGGAGAAAGTCAAGCATCTAGGCCAAGGCTAGGACTCCTGATAATCACACTTCCACCCTGCCCGCTGCCAGCCAGGGTGTGGGGCTGAAGTGCTCTCTCACTGTGTGTTTCCACCTGTGGATGCTTTAAGGCAGACAGCACCCTGCCTCCCTGGGGGAAGCCAAATAAACCAAATGATCACAGTGCAGCTTGGGGCCCTCCCACGGGACATGGCAAGGGATGTGCTACAAGGGGCAGTGCTAGCACAGGAGGTCTGGCCTTCATGCCAGACCACATCCCAAGGTTGTGGCAGTTCAGTGGCTGAAGGCGGGGGAAGGTAGGAATATAGGACAGGTCATTACCCATTCTCCTTTTCAGGGCATCATCTTCCTTATCGGTGAAGACATAGGTCTGTGAAAATGAGGAAAACCGGTTACTCTCAGGGCTGGAGCTGGTGCCAGTCCTGACCACCCACCCCTTTATCCCTGAAGCTGTACACGCTTACTATAGTCACCTCACTCAATCCTCTGCTGCCACGTCCCCTTCCCAGGCAGCAGCTGAGCAGAGGGATGGCTTCTCTCCTGCTTCCTGCACCACACAAGCATCAGCACCTGGGTAGTTTCATATCCCCCCACCCCCATCCCGCCACCTTGGGAACAGGGAGAAGGGGACCCCTGAGAGAGGCCTGGCTTAGGTGTCGGTGGTAGGAAAATGAAAGCACTGTGGCTGAATGATGCTTGGGTTAAAAGGAGAACATCTGTTTGTGTGTTAAGTGTGCACAGTCCCCTGCTGCCTCCGCCTCCTCTTCTTCCTCCACCCCCAGGCCTCTCTAATCCTCCCTCACTGCCATTATGTGGCACATCTCCCCCTATTCAGGGCCAGGCGAGGATCAGGGCTGATGGAGAAAAGCTTTCCTCAGGCAGAAAATGAGCTTTCATGAAATCAAAAAGGAGTCTCGAGCAGTAAACAGTCTCTCCACCAGCTGCCCACAAGCTGGTTAAACGCAGCACCTGGTCAGGGACAAAAGGAACAAGGCAGGCAAACAACAGCTCCAGGAGCCGTCATTGCTCTGACAATGAGATGAGATGGGAGTCTCTACGTCTCTCCACACCCACCCAGCATTTGGAAGATATGCCCCTCATCAGGATGACGTCAAGAGAAATGTTCTGCACATGAAAGGAATCATAAAATCACTGAATCTTTAAGGTTGGAAAAGGCCATTAAGATCATCAAGTCCAACTGTCTGTCCAACACCACCGTGTCAGCTAATACACGTCCTGGAGTGCCATATCTACATGTTTTTTAAACACTCCACCACCTCTCTGGGGAGCCTGTTCCAATGCCTGACCACTCTTTCAGAGAAGAAATTCTTCCTAATATCCAATCTAAACCTCCCCTGATGCAACTTGAGACCATTTCCTCTCATCCTATTGTTAATTATTTGGGAGACCAACCCCCACCTTACTACAACCTCGTTTCAGGTAGTTGTAGGGAGCAATAAGGTCTCCCCTCAGCCTCCTCTTCCCCAGACTAAAGAACCCCGGTTCCCTCAGCCACTCCTCAAAAGACTTGTGCTCCAAACCCTTCACCAGCTTTGTTGCCTTTCTCTGGACACGCTCCAGAACCTCAGTGCCCCTCTTGTAGTGAGGAGCCCAAAAAACTGGACACAGTAATCGAAGAAAAGAAGGCGATGCAGGACTCTCAGAGACCACCTGGCTTGAGCAGAGGCAGCAGGTTGGTTTCATGGTCCCAAATGTACGTGTTACAGTGGCAAAATAGCTACATCTTAGGTCAAGGAGGCGCTCTGGGTCAGGGGACCACATCACAACCTTCAGGCAAGGCAGGGATTGTCAGTGGCATGGGATTCCCCTTGCTAGTGTGTCAGAGCCAAAAATTTCCACCATGACAAATATATCTTCTGAAGAAAAAAGTTCTGAAACTTTCTGACATTTTCAATAAACCCAGAAATGCTGTTACTGGAAATGACTTGCTTACAGACATAAAAACAGCTAATAAACATCATATCTGACTTAAAATGGGAGTCTGTATGCTTTCCTGGGTTTTCTACTTGTGAAAACGTTCTGAGGTTCCCCCTTACCTCTTGGTGCAAGGTGGGAAATGCTTTTTTGCAGATGTCCAACTTATTTTTGTGGGAGCCCAGGGATGAAGGATCATTGTCACCCCAGATGCTCCAGAAGGCCTGGGAAAAGGGGCTGTGGGTGTGGGGACTGGGCAAATCTCATTTCTCCGTCTCTCCCAAACGCCAATCTCTGTGGTACACCTGGCTGCAGTACTCTGGAGATGCTGGGGTGTGTGCCTTGGCTCTGTTCTGGAGGAGATCACAAAAGCACAGGCAGCTGCCTGTATCCTCATCTCTCCATCCCCTGTGCCTCTGAGAGTGGGAAACATGGAACGGCAGCTGTTGCCAAAATCCGAGTGGCCACTGCCTGTGTCCCTCCACAAAGCCACACACGGCGGCTGGGACACAGAGAGAGATGGGCTCTGGCTAAAAACCTGCCTGGAGAGCATCTGGCCCAGTTACAGGGGTCTGGTTCAAGGAGCCACCAGCTGCAGTTGCCCATACTAATGGATCCTGGAAGAGAAGATCTCTCTGACCGTGCCACAGCTAGCCTCCCCAGTGGGCATGTGCAAGCAGAGGAACACCCAGTGTCACTCATGTCTCTGCAGGCAAACAGGGTGGACAGAAGCAGCTGCCCCACTGTATCCACCCTCCTGAATCCACCTGACCATTTATGGGGCAATACAGGATATCCTGTCGTGGTCCCTCAGCGCTCACGGACTGCCCACACTGGCAGGCAGCCTGTGGGCTCACAAACACCAGTAAAGCCACAGCTTCCCAGTCCCCTCCTGCGCCACGTCACACCCAACACAGTTCCTCCTGCCAGGGGTAGGGGGGAATCACAAAGCCCGGCCCTCACCCACACTGAGGGCAGCCCAGGGTGGCTGTCACTGCTGCTGCAGGACAGCTGATCTGGGCTTGAGGGGGATGCAGCACGGAAGGCATCCCTCTGTTCTAGAGCCCAGAAGACGGCTGGGTAGGAAAGGATGTCTGGTGGATGGCAATGCCAGCAGTGACACGGAGCCGCCGGTGTCTGACAGCTTTGCCTGGCAGTTCTCCATTAACACAAGTGCTCATGCGGTCAATAAACACTGGACTCTGAGGGCCCCTCACCCCAAACTGGGAAAGTAGCCTAGCAAAGCAAAACCAGGAAAAGGGAATAAAGATTTGGAATCTGATAAGCTATGACCACATTCACCTCCCAGGTTCCCAGGGTATCCCTCCTCCAGGAAGGAACAGCCTCCAAAATTGGAGCGGTTGGGCAGGAAGCTGTTCCCCTGCCTGGAGAAGAGATTCAAAATCTATGGTGTGTCCACAACACTGAAATATGTGAAAGCCAGTTCAGGATGGGTCATTTAAAGGTTTCATTTGGATCAGGTGGATGTTTGGGTTTCTGAAGGGACGGGGGGTGCTAGAATTGGTTTATATTAGCAAACAAAATTTCAGATCAGAAACCTAGACCTATCTCCATCAAAACCGCTGGGGCCAAGAATGTAAGCCACTCTAAGATGCTGATCAGCCTAAACAGTCATCAAAACCGACACTTCTGTTTTGATGAAGCCTTTTCCAAGGAAATGACTCCCACATCAAGCTCTAGTGAAAAGTTTGCTGCAGATCAGATCACAAGAAGCAGAGCATGGTCCAGTTTCCAGGGAAGAGCACCCACCCCACACTTCCCCTTCCCTTGTTCCCACCAGCTCTATCTGTTTTCTGTTTAAACAGTGCAGTTTCAGGGAAAATTTCTCTCCCTTTTACTGTCTATCCCAACAGAGTTAAACATAAAGGACTTTTAATTTGGCTCCCGTACAGACTGTCCTAGCCATAAAAGCCACAGCTGTTCCTGCCTCCTGTTACAGTCACCTAAGCCTGACCTGTGAGGTCTGGGTTGCTTCCTCTGGGAGGACGCCATGCAGGTAATCAGCTCTGAAACCAGGCTTGGCATCAGCAGCGTGGCCAGATGCTAAATTTTCCCCTCTGTCCACCTGCAGAGAAGGACCCACTGAATCAGCCTCCAGCCATAAGTAAGGAGGAGTGAGACAGCAAGACGATGGGTCAGCCCTGGGAGCAGGCAGTCTCTGCACATCAAGGCTTCTGAGACCTGGACCTCTCCAAGACTGGCTCTTAAAGCCTGTGCCTCTCCATAAAGACTCAACAATAGGAGGTCTGGTGCCCTATCCCCAGCCTCACATCAATTAAACGTCCTTTCCAAATGGAGAGCTCTCTTTTTTTTTTCTTTTTGCTAGGTGAGGTTTCTATATTGCCAATTTTTCAAAACTAACCCTTTCCCTTTTCTCTAAAATCCCCCTCCAGCAGTATTTAAAAAA
>VZTU01020304.1:78019-96144 GCA_013400835.1 Zapornia atra | reverse complement strand
CCCCCCCGCCCCAGTCTATTTCATTTACAGCATCCAGGGTTTGCACAGCAAGAGTATGGTGAGATTAACCAAGTTTGGAAAGTTTGCCTTTGCTGTGCACACATGCTCTGTTTTCTTCCCTCCACTCCCAGTGAAGAAAAATGTGTCCAAGACTGCTGTGAAGTTCCTTAGTGAAGAGCTGGCACAAAGCTCCCTGGCCAGAGCAGCACTATGCCTTTGTATTGCACAGGAACCCCCACACAGCTTACAGAATAGCAACTGTTAAGACTAAAAAATGTCTCCCCACACAACATGCTAGCACTTTAGTTAAAGAAAATTAAAAATAAAATAAAAATTAAAAAGACATCACACAAATCTCAAGTCTTTCATTGCTTAATATAGATATATTGTACCCAAAACCCGTCTCACTTCATTGAGTGTGGAGCTGTGGTGAGTCCATTAAAGCTGAAGGAGTTGCATCTGCCGAGAAGTAGTGCAAGCCAGCTCACAACCAGATCCATTACATCTATTGCTATAATAGCATCACCTTCCATATGGTGCTGCAACTAGTCCGTATGCTGAACTGAGAGCTGCCTAAAATCTGTTCAGCCCAAAACCCGCTCTGATCTTAGCCTCTCTTATACCAAGAGAAGAACCTCCTCCCACCACCTTCAAAGACACGGACATTGCCGTAGGGCTGTTTAAATTTCCAGTGCATTATGGAGGATATTCGCCTACTCCTGAATGCTGATACTCAGATCACGCTCTCTGGCAAAGAGCAGAATCTGTGTGGTCTTGGCCCTTTGTAAACTGCACACTGCAAATATGGTCTTTCACCCTCTTGCTACCACACTCCTCACTTTCCCAAGGATGCATGTGAAGCTTACCCTTTTGAAGGAAAAGGTTCCCAGCATCTTTCTCTGATCGATTAGAAAGAGTCACCGTGCGGAGTTTCTAGTGCTGGTTAATGACAGCTACATTTAACTACTTAGAAAAGGTATCTGTGCCAGTATCCCACGTATTATTTCACACTCTTGGTATCCCTTTACATCACTGAATGTGAGTTTCTTTCAAGTTCTTCCTACCTGAGAGTTTTTAACCCTGGTCATACCTCATATCTTGCAAGTGGAGTGGAAACAGGAATGTTTGAACAACAAAGGACCAACATACAAACATATTTATCTGCTCCAACATGACCTTTCACTGGCATTCAACCGTCATACATGATATCCAACAAGCAGCATTTATCATTGTGGACTTAACCTCATGTCCTCTCCTTCTTTTATCTACTATCAAGGCCCAGTTCATTTCTCATTTAAACCTCACCTTCCTCGGGTGAAGTGGTTTGTTTTTTAGTCTTGTAGAGTGAGCTCCTCCAGATTCTTCCTTAACTACACATTATAACTGACCTTTTCGTTTTCCTTTACTTTACTTCCCAAATTAGATCATCTCACCTGATCTTCAGGTTAAATCTCTGATGTAAGGGGGAGAGGGATTTGCTGCTGTTTTCCTTGTGCTTTTTGCCCCACGGGAATTTCCTCATATTTATTCTAATCAAGTTCCCCACTTCTAAAGTATTGAATCTAAATTGCCAGTGATCAATACCATCCACTGGAGCGCATACATTCACTGTCTATATTAACTCCTGCTTTTTCCTTAGGGGTAAACTGAACCTCCCCCAAACTACGCATCAAAACGAGTGGCTTTAAATAGCAGTCATCTGTGGTATTAATCAAGTTTCTTCCTAAAACCATCCCAGATGTGCCACTCAACCAGCTTATACTGGTTTCTGTAAGAACACCCACTGTTATTATTGTACCAACAGATTTTGCAACTTCCTTAATTTCTTTTAACACATGAAGGTCTTGAGCTGAGATCTTTTACAGCAGTGAGGGTGTGCTAAGAGCAGAGGGTTGCATAAATCTGTGCAGCAGGCCAGTGGACTGTAAAGGCTGTAGGTCCAATGTAGACGAGGGCAGGGTTGCTTTAAATACCTTGCAAGCTTTGTAATGTTGCTGACCATTTTCTCCAATCTGGAAGCTACTGGAAACTGGACAGAGGATCCGGATGTAGGCTTGGCTGTACACAGCTACATAGGCATGTGGACACAGATTGTGTGAACCCAACTGCACTTGCCTGATTTTTTTTAAATTTTTTTTTAATTCTTTGAGGGAAAGGGATTGTGTCAGGAAACCTGTTAGAAAAGGCAAACAGATGGGCAGGGATCCACAGCCACACCATACCAAAGCAGTGTGGAAAAATGGTGTTTGGCAGAGGATGAGTATCCTATAAAAGAGCTCTCCGTCTGGGCCTGGTACACTTGGGACATTCTGAGCATTTTTCTTTCCCCCACCCTCAGGCAGTGGGAAATTACTACCTCTTGTGTGAATGGAGAGAAAACCACTCAGAGTCTCCATTTTAGCATGCAGGAGGTAGATGGGTGGCCTTGCCAAAGGAGTGCTTTAATTTACACCAGTAGACAGGTATTTCCATTCTGGCAGTGCTTTGAGGATGTGCAGTGTACTCGATTTCTTCCCTGCATGAGGGCTTCCCTCTGTTACAAGGCCCCAGCTTTATTTTGTATATCCCTTGATGAAAGCAGTCCCCAGATTGCTCTCTGTAAGATGACCTGGATGAAAAGGTCTATCTACTCATTGTCATACTCACTGGGATTGGCTTTTGTTGGATTTGCCACGCTGAAAATATGAGATTATCACACTAAAATAAAAATGTTCCTGAGGAAGGCCTGGTGAAAGGACAGCATGCAGAGCAGAAAAGTATTTGTACTGCAGGCCTTTTTCAGTCATATCCCTAACACAAACATCAAACTCAGCCCTATGACATTAGAGAAATCCAATAACAGTTTCTCATGCAATGGAAACATTTTTGTAGAGACTTAGATTTTATTTGGGAGCTGGCTATCTGTTACAACCAACAATTCAAGTCGAAGCAATGGAGTAATATTTCAAAAAATGATTAGAGCAAAACAAATAATCACATGAATGGTATTATTTTGCAAAACATGCGATCCTCAGTAATTTGTGGTTTTTGGTCCCTGGTGCTAAAATTGTGCTGTGTCTTTAATCAAGCTAATTATGCAAAATTCTCTGAAGGTCATAAAAGGTTCAGGCAGAGGCTTTTTGATGCTGAAATGCAGACCAAACACCCATAGTGCATTGTTCTGATTAGAAACGAAGCACTGCTTTGTTCATGCTAATGCTGTGTTTGAATTTCCAGTGTGAAACAGCAGCGTTTATACCTTACATACCCTCCGACTGCTTTGCACACCGCTGCAAAAAAACGAATTACCCCCTCTTGCTCTCTAATATGGAGATGGAAGCAAGCCTTTTCTTTCCATCACCATGCCCTCTAAAAACATTACATTATACTTACAGCATTTATTTATTTTTGGCAGCTTGCCAGAAAGAAAGGGAAAAAAAAATCCTCTTTCAAAAATACCCCTCCCTGTGAATTGGATTATGTTGTAATCTGTTCTGGATCTACCCCAGGCCTGCTAGCCTTCTGGGGTAAAATGACAACGTTTTGGACGGCCTTCAGGGCTGGGCGGAGGGGGTGGACCACCGGGAGACTGATACAGCCCAGGTTTCTCTCCCACTCCTTAATTTTATGGCCACAAGGAAAAAAAACCTGTGCACAGAGTGGGCTTTGTCCATCTGCAAAACACACAGTCTCCCAGGTTGCTGCCACTCATGAGGTCATGGTGTGCGACACTGCAAAATCATTAGCAATGCTGGCAAAGCCATGACTCCAGCCCTGCCTGGTGCCACCAGTGTGGGGTGGGTGCGGAGTGATTTAGGGTCATTTCTACCCCACCATCGCTACTCGGGGCTGCCAGCCACAGGTAAGCCATTGGTACCATATCCCTCTGCCATGGTGCAGTGCAGCTCCCAGCACTACTGAAAGAGTTTGCTGCATCTCTGCTTCGCCCAGGGGCACTCCTTATGCTGTTCTGCTGGAATTTTACATTGCTCTTTCCCTGCAAACCACCACTCTCCTTCATTTTCTTCTTCTTCCTGAGTGGTCTCCATGGCCACTCTTCATCTGACTTTGTGGTGAGCTGGGGTTTGCTGGTGTTCTGGAAACCCAATCGCCATGCCTCTGCCTGCAGTGTAGGGACCAGAACTCTCTTCAACTTACATTGAGGGCAACTCGATGACAAACTGAAGGGACTTCAGAGAGTGAAAAAAATGATCCCAGGCTTAGATGTGGGCTGAAGGAAAATGAAGGGAATGGGCTCTCCATGTATCTTGGCTGAATGATATCTAACTGGGGTATGATAATTCCTCCTAAGTCTTAGGAGGATATAAACACTTAAGAGGCAAAGGAATTGATTAGGACCAGAGAAGGGAGTGTAAGTGTAATTAATAAGATGAAACTGAGAGCAGGAAAATTTATGCTTTAGAGTAACATTTCCTATTAATGAGATCTACTACAGTGTGGGGTAGAATTCCAAGGAGAAGCAATGGAAACCCTGTTGCTTAAGTTATTTCAGACAAGACTGGACAGAACAGTCAAGAACACACTGTAGGGAACAATCCCACCGTGACAGGAGGATGGAAAAGATGATCTAATAGTAGCTCTTTCCATTTCTAATTTATATGGTGACTTTATATTAGAGGGTTTGGGGTTTTTTTTTTGAGCTGCCAACCACTCATCAGTAAAAGAAACATGCTAAAAAGTTCCTTCTGGTATTCCATAGTGCTCCCATATTTCCCTACTTCCCAAGTCCTGTCTATTACACATATACACAATAGACCTGATGATTTATAGCAGAAACGTCATCCTCCATTCATCCTATTTTGCTGAGTTACTACGGGGTCTCTGAGCAGTGGTTATCTTGTGTGCCGTACGAGCTAAAACATCGCAGCACAGCACAGCAAATTCAGTCAGATGGTTCAATATTAATTTCCTGGCTTTGAAAAGTCAAATCTTTAGTGTCATTTGAAAACTATTTCTTTTTCCTATTACCTTTTCCTCACATACACAGGCAGTTGTGTAGAATAACACTTGGAAAATCTTTGTAAATAGAGCCTTATTAGGAGAAAGGCAGAACCAGGCATTATTCAATAAAAAAAAGGTGTGGGGGAAAGGCTTCTTGTACTGCAAAAGGTACCATAAGAGAAAGGAAATTCTTGCTGAAGACACATTGACTTCTGTTCTTCTGATTTTGTAATACATATCATTCCATATTGCATAAGCTCTATTTTTGATTGCTTTACATCATATATATGAATGGCACACTCTCATTTCAATCAGGGAGAACAATAAAGGTTCCCTTAATCTCTAACCTTGTGTTGTGAAGTGATAGCACAGATTACATGGGGAGGTAGAGGATAGACGTTGAGTTACCTGCTAGAAATTATTTAGATAAAGCCCATCCTGCTTTAGATGAAGATGCATGAGATGCCTGCTCAAGCTCCCTTTTAGCCATACTTTCTGGTTTTTACAGTATCTTCCACTGGACTCTGCAAAATTTCCAGACATCTATCTGCCAAAATATGTGCAGATCCATATAGGTCAGCTAAATCCAAACATCGGTAGTGTCTAAGGTCAAAATAGATTGTTGAGTTTATCTTGTCCAGGGTTTCTGAACATTTTCCAAACCATGATCTCATATTACTAAAGAACAGAATAATGAGCTCATTTCCTTCTTCTTGACTGTAAAGGAAGGGTAGCTGAGATCCCTTTGGATGTCCCAGGACCCAAAGACTGAGAATGAAGGCCCCTGAATAGAACTATACGTGCCAACTCCCAGTGCATATGGGAGCGTGTCTGCATGACTTAAGTGTGCAAATAGTGATATGCACAGCCAGGACATGAGGCATGCAAAGAGAGGGACCCGAAGTCTTCTGTCTGTCACATACCAAATGAATTGCTGGTAGAAGGTGACTGATTTTCACAGGCTCATACAAATGTACACTGACACAGTTCAGAGACTCATGCTAGCATATACCACAGCTGATGCAGACTTCATTAAAGCTCTCTGGTCAATGAAAGCAATTGTGTGTTGTCTAGTGGTTGGACTGGAAGACAGGAAAGGATTTGATTCAAGGCTAGCTGTGCTACTGACTCATGGCTTACCCTCCAAGTAAGTCATTTGACCTTTCTGTAGTTCAGTCAATATGGCTGGAAAATTGTGCGGGAAGAAGGGAAAAGCACTATTCTTACTGAAAACCACAGATGGAATCTGAGCTGACTTTTCCTAGGGTAAAAAAGAAAGAGACAATATCAGAACGTGAGTCAGGATCGGAACCTCCCTGGCCTTTTCCACTCAGGACGTCTGGTAGTATCATCATTATCATAGCAGAAAATCATTTACTTCAAGTCTTACTTGTAGCTCAGAAACCAAAAGGAAATACTCGGTGCCTGTGCCAGGTACACTCAGCTCCTGAATAGATTGAAGGACTATCTGAACGGATTTAATAACTTTGGACTTGTCTACATGGATCATATTTAAAGGGTATAAATAACCAGAGCAAAAACTGGAACAGAGATGGATTTATATTACTAATATTTTTTTTTAAATTTTTCTGATGGGAAAATGGAAAAAAGTAGGGACTTAAAAATACCTTTTTTTCCTTGTGTTATGCTTTCTGTCAGATTTTGTACTATAGAGACCTAAAGAACATTTTTTGGCAAAATACCAAGCTAAATACAATGTGGTGTAAGTTCCTAATAATGGAAAGAAAGTTGTGGTGGGAAAGTGTCTAGAGCAGATTTTGTAGACAGAAGGCCCCTGAATTGGCTGCAAAACCAATTTCTTTTTCAGAATGTCTTCCTCATTTTGAAAATATAAATAGCTCTAATTAAATGCCCCAACCTTTTTCTTTTAGTATGAGTAGGAAGTGGAGTTGTAAAAGATTGATTTTGGCCAGTACTGCCATAAAGTGGTGAAAAAAATAATGACCTGTAAGGGGAACTGAAATTCAATGGGGGTTGGAATCGTGGTTCTGGATATCTTTAAAATACCTCTATTTTTGTGAGAAAACTCTACTAGACCTATGAAATCAGACCGCCTCTGGTTTTCAGGGACGTTTGAATTAGAGTGAAGGGCCCCCACTCTGACAGACTATTCGGCCTGAGAACTACTGTATGAATGGTATTACTGAAGACAAATCTACCCATACAGCACCACGCAAGGTACTTCTGCACAGTTGATCTCAAAGGGATAATAGAATCAAAACTCACGAGCACTCTGTCATGAGGGAATCACACTCAAAATGCTTGAGGTGAGTGGGGCTGTTCAGTTCTGAGACAGGCCTTAATGGAAAAAGTTTTCTTTCAGTTTAATATCAGGTGAAATATCAAGGTGCTTTGACCTAATGGTCAAAATATCCTAGAAGTGTGGTTTTTAGTATTGCAGCGATCACATTGGTGACCAGTCAGTCATCTGTCGGGGGCCTACAAAAGACCTCCTTTATGAGAAAATGGTTAAATATTTTCATGGATCCAAATGTTTAACTTTTGTCTTCTGGATTTTTCAGAAATCTCAAGAAGTATCTAGCTCTTTCTCAGCCAAGATAAAGGGATTATCAGAGCTTTTAGGTTCATAAAACCCAGTAACTATAATGACAACATTGCCCAATATGAGTCATTAGCAGGGAGGAGATGGAACATGGAGATGGGTATTCTCCATCAGAAGTTTTATTGTTTAAAAATGTGGTACATTTTTATGAGTCCCAGGGATACCACTTCTCCATCACCATCATGAGAAGAAAAGAAGGCTCTCAACTTTATTTTCAATTAGGTGGTAAAACATGATCAAGAGGCTCCTTGTGGGCTCCTGTGAATTAATCACCATAACTGAATTCTTCTGTTAAAGGACATAGAGGACATAATGGACAATAGAGTCCTGGCAAGATTTCATGGTAAACAAACCTGAACTGAAACTTTGGACTTCTTTGAACACAAACCTGACCTTGACCTACAATGGATTTACATCCAGAAATTATTCTCTTGGTTTATACACAGGAAGTCAGAACTGTACTGCTAGTCATGAAACACTGTGAGCTCCAATGCTCTGAAATAGAGACATACATCTGTATCACCTGGAAAGTTAAAAATATTTGGAAGTAGAGTTTGATAGGAGTTGCCAACAATTGTAGGCATATCTCTCTCATCTGTTGGAGTTCTAAATAGTTTCAAAAGTTTTGCTTTCAATCTGTGCAGACACTTCAGTTTTAAAATTCCCCTCTGTTACTTCTTGTGTGTAGGAGACGCTTATTTCCCGAATAGCTATTTTGCTTTTTTTTTTCTTCTCATATGATGCAGTCTGAAGGGGAATATTGTCTCTTTCACACATGCTTTAATCTTGTTAATAAATGAGCTCATTACATGCAGATCATAGTGATACTGTAACTTCAGGGAATTAACAATTTGGTCATAAAGTGCAGCATGACCACACTACAGGAACAACATTCCTGAAGCAACCTCAAGTTTTCTTATTTCTTTCAACCTCACTTTTACAGTAATACTGCATAAGTGCATTTTATGCATTCTCCCCCTCTACGCTGCTCTGGTGAGATGCCACCTGGAATACTGTGTCCAGCTCTCGAGCCCTGAGCACAAGGACATGGACCTCTTGGAGCGTGCCATGGGCATGTGGACCTGTCCTACAAAGACAGTATGAGAGAGCTGGAGTTGTTCAGCCTATAGAAAAGAAGGCTTATGGAGGCCTTCTAGCAGTGTTCCAGTGCCTGAAGGGTGTCTATAGGAATACAAAGGAATGTAGCAATAGGATAAGGGGAAATGTCTTTAAACTAGAGCAGTGTAGGTTTAGATTGGACATGAGGAAGAAGTTCTTCACTATGAGATGGCGAGACACTGGTACAGGTTGCCCAGAGAGGTGGTGGAGGCCCCATCCCTGGAAACATTCAAGGTCAGGCTTCATGAAGCTCTGAGCTGTCTATGTAGTTAAAGGTGCCCCTGATTCCTGCAGGGGGGTGGGACTAGATGACCTTTAAAGGCCCCTTCCAACCTAACACATTGTATGATACTAGGATTCGATGATCCTAAATTACCTTACCACAAGCAAAAGCAACTGAACCAAGTCCAAAGGGACAGACGCAACAGTTTTCCGTGCAATGAGCTGATCAACTGCAAGTCAGCTACATGCTAGAAGCAATGGACGTATGACAATTTTGTGTGAGCTAATTCTTCATGGCCAGTCAGCTTTAGAATAAAGAGCAAATAAATGCACCTGTGCATATGATTTAGCCTTGCTCTTACCTTTGAAGGCCAAGTGTTTAAATGAAGATTTTGGCTTTGGAAGATAAAACAGATTAACTTTCAATTTAGCATAGAAAATCTAGCATCATATTAGTACTGTCTAAACCACAGTGCAGTCAGAAGGCCCTAAAATGGCCTGCGGTGTGCCAAATCAGGTGTCAAATTCAGCACTGTCATCATGACTCTACATTTATACTGTAGTGTGGTGGTGGTGATCCTCTTCATCTACTGAAGACTGGAAGAGTTGAGACTGATTCCGTTTTTTGCACTTCCCTGCTTTTCCTGTTCATCATGTGAAAACATTGCTACCTTTCACCAAGGTTGGATGAAGCAAGTGCTTCTGAGAAAGTTTATTTCCCAATTCCCTTTTTTTTCTGGAGCTCATCAAGATCCTTTATAGCCAGAAGTTTTTTTTTCTGTTTGGATTTGTATTAGTGCATCAAGTTGTCAGATAATTTTTCTAGTTCATCTTTCCAGAAGTCTGCTGTGACCATGCAAGTCATGCTTCAGAACTAAGGTACTCAATATTGTATGCTTATGTAATTACAGAGATGATGAACTAAAAAGCCTGTATTTAAAAAACCTGCTCTTATAGTGGGCAAAAAAAGGTCCAAGATGAGAAAGAGATGAGAAAACATGGCAGGTACAGCAGATGGAAGCAGGCTTATATGACATTGTGTACCAAATGTAGATGCAACATCCAGTAGTTAATGAGATTCTAGGTCCTAATATTTGAATTTCTTTGTTCAAATATCTTGGGGTATCTAGAAAAAATAGCCAATTTTTCTTGGCAAATTCAGGACTGAAGCTTGTAATTTTCTAAATTATTTCATAAGAAAATGCAATGAACAAAGGCCAGTCTTTCAGATTTAGCAGGACAGTTTGCACAAGCAGTGTCAAACAGCATTGGTATGGTGACAGTCTGATATCTTGCTAGAACTAAAGTGCAGTGCTGCTTCTGGTTGGAATCTGCAGTGGGGAAGTTCTAGTTTCTCTTCTTCGGTATTTAGTACCCATTTCTTGCTAGATGATTAGTAAGATAATGGATCTTCATCTTTTAAATAATCCAGCATTTAACATAGCCTTTGTTGCAGCAGGTATCACTTTAGTTTCAGAATTTCACATTTGGAAAGTAAGAAGGAAACTTGGGTTTTCTCATTTTGTTTTGTTTGGGGTTTTTTTTCCTCTTTCTTTTTCTTTTTTAATAAATTGCCAGCTGCTGCCAGTTCTGGAATGCAGTAAGTGCTCCCACACTTGGGGGTATGACACAGTGGAGGACAAAGCAATACCCTTTGGAGCTGAATATACCTTGGTGCTTTTGAGATGGTGACCTGAGCGTTTTTCTCTCTGTCACCACCAGTGTCACAGCTAACCTTCTGAACACTTTCTAGGCAGGCAACGGTTTAGTGTACAAACTGAGAACTCTGCTACAAAATAAGTTTGCTTTAATACCAGTAAAAAAACTTCTCCCTCATCACAAATGGCACTGGACTACAAGATGTTATTCTAATATCTATACAATTAGTGATGGGCATTTTGTCATAAATTGCATCAACTGTACGTTTCCAGAAGGTTCGCTAAAAAAAACCCACAACCACCCAAGCTATAAGAATTGTACTTCATCTCTGTTTCTAAAAATGACGCTATCCTCTACCATCCCACCATTCTCAGCCTTTCCTCAAATTGGAGAAATAGTCCCAAAAATACTGCACTGGCAAAAAGAAGCAATCAGATTAAATCCTGATATTGGAGGGAAGTAGTTTTTTTATGACTTTGTGTTAGGCGTGAACAGAATAGAAAGGGGAGATTCCTGTTTTTCTACACAAATCTGTAACTATACTTGGAAGGTCCCAAAAAAACAGACTGGAAAGTTGGGTTGCTTCTAGTCACCATATCACTACAGTGGTATTTTTAGTGACTTCTTTATTTCTCCAAAATCCCCCTAAAGAAAAAAAACACAGCAGAGAATCCTACTGGAGCTTTACAGGTAAATAAAGAAGAAACAATTTCCAATAAGGTTTAAAAAAAAGTATCTCAAACAGTTGTCCAGGTGGCATATCCAAAATACCGAGTGGAATGGTACAGCATAAGGTATTGGTACTAATGTGGGTTAGTCTCACGAGTAATCTCAAACCCATGCCAATAAAAGGTTTATCATGCAACGCTATGTCTTGTCCTCCTTCCACTCTGACCAAATGAAGTTAAATCGAATTTAGTAAGTAAATTACTTTAACCTCGGTAGGGTTTCTCATTAATTTGTGGTTTCTCATTTCCCACATCCCCATCGCTGCATAAAACTTCCCTTTTTACAGACAGTTCACTGTTTACATGATAAACATGCTCCCTGCATTACCCTTCTGGACTTGAATTGCTCAAGCGTGAGAGCTTCAGTACATCCCACTTCCTTACCAGCCCCTTGAAACCTCCTTGATGACAGTGCTTGGTGACCACAACAGGCAGTTGTACTAATATTGCAGCACAGAGAATTTCCCCCCCACCAATGAAGCATAACATTCAGTTTCTCCAGCTGTTCTTCTCATTCCTGGAAACCTGCTGGAAAAAGCCGCTGTGAAGGTGTGGACTGTCTTGGCATAGAGGCATCACCCGCATCTCAAAAGAATTGACTGAAGAATATGGGTCTTTTGCCCTGAGACTGGAAGCTCCTTTTGTTGCACTGCCGGGATAGAAAAATGCTTTAAAGTGTGCGTGTTATCTGGAAGCTCACCAAAGAGGAGGACATTCCTCTGGAGGTTTAGCTGGGACAATTGACTCCCCATGAGCTGCTGGCAAGGACAGTGTGCCTGCAAGAAAAGGCTTCATGGCTAATGGTCACCTTTGCCCTGCAGTCTGTGGTGCCCTGTGCCATTGCATATCCACAAAATGATGTTTTGCATCTGACAGGCACAGCCCTTCCCCAGGTGGCAGCCTGCACCCCAAAGCACAGCAACGAACCTCATCTACCCATTTCTCCCAGTGGCACAGGGATGTCCACTGGTCTCAGTGGAGGTTGGGTATTTCTGTCTCTTTTTCCTTCTTTCTTAACTATGTAAAACATCTCAGGAAGCAGCCTCAGAAATCGGATGTGCAGCCTACCTGAAGCGAGATACTTCATTTCAGTAACTACGTCTGCCGTGAAAGAAAAACTCTCTACCATGTCAGTTTTACTATGAGGACATGCTAGAGATAAATCCTATTGTGGTACATAATAACACCAGGAATATCTCTGTCCCACCAGTCCTGCCTATCCAAAAAACTTCACAGATTCACACAATTGTAGGAGTTGGAAGGGACCTCAAGAGATCATTGAGTCCAACCCCCCTGCCAAAGCAGGTTGCCTAGGACAGGTCGCACAGGTAGGCATCCAGACAGGTCTTGAAGAAAAAAAGAGAGAAGGAGACTCCACAACCTCCCTGGGCAGCCTCTGCCAGTGCTCTGTCACCCTCACTGTGAAAAAGTTCTTCCCCGTATTGGTGAGGAACTTCCTGTGCGCCAACTTGAGGCCATTGCCCCTTGTCCTGTCTCCACAGATAACTGAAAAGAGGCTGGCCATTTCTGTCTGTCTCCCATACTTCAGATATTTATAAACATTGATCAGATCCCCTCTCAGTCTTTTTTTCTCAAGGCTGAGCAGCCCCAGTTCATTCAGCCTTTCTTTGTAGGGAAGATGCTCCAGGCCATTAATCATCTTCATAGCCCTCTGCTAGACTCTTTCCAGGAGATCCCTGTCTTTTTTGTACCAAGGAGTCCAGAACTGGACACAATATTCCAGGTGGGGCCTGACCAGGGCAGAGTAGAGGGGGAGGATCACCTCCTTTGACCTGCTGGCCACACTCCTCTTGATGCACCCCAGGATCCCATTGGCCCTCTTAGCCACCAGTGCACACTGCTGGCTCATGGCCAACCTGTCATCTACCAGGACCCCCAGGTCCTTCTCCGCAGTGCTCCTCTCCAGCAGGTCATCTCCCAGCCTGTACTGATTCAAGAAGTTATTCCTTCCCAGGTGCAAGACTCTAGAGTTGCTTTTATTAAACTATGTCAGTTTGTAGGTCATTTAGCAGTGTCCTTCGAAAATTACTTCTCTGAATCAACTGACAAGAGCCAGAAGAAAAACACTAAAATCTACCAGCAGCTTAGATTATACTTGTCATTTTACTCCAGCAGAGGATTCAAGTTATCTAGAAAACTAGAGAGGTTTATACTTAATCACAGTTTACCAAGTTAATTTGTATGTTCCTCCCAATTAATTAACTAAATAGTAAGAGCCAGGACCCAGTCTCAGATCCAGGGATACCATCTGTCACAACCTGGCTCAGTCCCATTGTGTAAGGTCACCAGTCTGCTGTGAGTGGGCTCAATCCATGGGGTCCCACATGCTTCAAATGCAGCCATTTCTGACATAAACGGCCTCTCTTGGTGCCCTCTTGGGCCCCAGAGCTCCTCCAACCCCTTTCCAGAGAGATGAAACCCTGAAGGGCAGCCACCCCCCTCACACTCCCACCCCTCCCCTGTGCTGCCTGGACCTCACGCACACGTCTGGGAAACTCATCTGGGGCTTCAAGGGAGCATTTCCACACTTCCAATTTAGTCCCCTCACCAGGACAACGTGATGGGAAAGCTAGGAGCAAAGTTTAAGCAGAAGAATGTCTGAACCACAGACATGGTACTCTTGAAAGGAATTGAAAATCATAGACTTCTAAAAAAGGACAATGTCCTGGCTTAGTCACCCCCTCTGTGAATGAAAGGGCTGGGATGAGCCCATCCTTGCTTTCCACACACTCTCACGCAGGACTCACCCATGTTGAGCTGTTCTCCTTTGTCATGTCCCTGCTAGGAACACTTGACCTTTTTCTCTCCCCCTTTCTGTGTAACAAGAAACGTTTCTGGGAAAGGCCAATACCTAGGAGATGATCAGCATACTTATGTCCTAATTTAACATCATGGTGGCTCCTTAAAGTTAGTGCCTAGAAAGGCCGCTAAGCATATTTCTAAGGCAGAGCCAACCCAGCAAGCTGCCTAGATGATATCTAGGTATGTGTCCAGGAATGTGCAGAACAAAGTCATGCTACCTGACACAAATAAGGCACTTCGCCCTCAAGGAGAAGGCTACCAGCTGGGGCACAGCCAAGGGGTGTTAATGTCACAGAGCAAGAAGTCACTGTAGGTAAGATCTCTCTTCCAAGCTGTGGGGAAACGTGCCTGCAACTCATTGATTAAAGATGGTAGGGTGAAGCCCTGGCATTACAGAGCACAAAGGAAGATCTGACAGATTTGGCTGGATTCAAAGTTTCAGTCACGGGCTACAAGTGATACCAGGGTGTGTCTGCAGGTAAATGTGCTTTCTGGATTGCACTTGGGGCACTTAGTGCCTTCTAAGATCAGCATCCAGATGATCAGCGTCCAGATCTTGAATTTTTGTATTTATTTCTGAAACTCATTAACTGCCTGGAAGTGTTCTAGACAAAAAAACAATAAAACTATCAAGAGACCCAAAAGCATGATTTGTGATGAGAAATTAAAAGCAAGTGTCTCACCTACCCACAGAAGAATATGCTCTTTAGAGAAAAGTGTCTGACTTTTAAGCCGTGCTGAATTCAAACATGCTTCTGAAATGCATATAATGAATAATGATAATGCTGCTGAATGGGCATTACAAATACTACATAGTAAAACTGCGTGTTATTACCATATCAAGCAAAATGCACAGCCCTCATGTGTAACCACTAAAACATTAATTATGTGTTTACCTGTATGTGTATGGCCACACATGCATGCATGTATGTATTTTTAGTGATAGATTTGAAAAGTAAAAATAGCAAACACAAAGAGAGACATTTAGGATCAATCAAGGAATAGTAGAGGAAACCAAACCTTTCTCAAAGTTAAGAAAAGGAATATTTACCAATGTACCCTAATTCTGAAATTAAAGATGAAAGATAGAAATTTAGCTAGAGAAGCTCTACATAACTTTGCCTGCATTAACAGAAAAGCAAATGAAGATACAAAATAGATTAAACATTAGTAGGGACTTCAGGTGCCTCCACTTTGGAGTACTGAATTTTATTCACTGTAACAGCACCTAGACTTCTGAAGGTGGCTGGCTTATCATCAAAAATCTGCCCTTTTTAGTGCCTGAAGTTCAGCACCCCAAGGACACAGCTGGAAATGTTAGAAGGAGAACAAGATGTGCGAATTATCTAATTTCCATTGGTGTAAGCGGGAGTTTAACACCTGAAGAAGGAATCATGTGCCTACTTTGCTACAGCCTTGTCTTTTAATGGATTCAGCAGAGACTTGAAACTTGCGTCAAAGAATCAGAGCCTACAGAATTTTGGAACCAAAATCCCCATCAAACAATGAATAAATAAAAGGCTCTACTGACATCCAGCATGATGCTTCATTTTCCATCTGAATAATACTTTTAGACTTTCCAGGGGTGGCTTAAGATACAGGGCATTTCTCTTGTCTGCTACCTGGAGCTGTGTGTACACCGCCATGTTTTAATTTAGGCAAGGATTGGGATAATGCTGATAGGTGTAGCATGGTGGAGGGAAAGGGCTGAAGGGAAAATGTCCATGTGGACCTTGCTTGGTTTAGACAGGGTCAGCTTTCGAGGCCAGAATGAAACTCAGATAAAAATTTACACTATTCTTCTGCAGCTCAGCAAAGATTTGAACATACGTCGTGTTGTGATTGTTCCTCTCTCCTGCCAGTCCAGAGGGTCACTTGGACCATTTCCTTGTGTGCTTCGGACTACCAATTTTTTTGCATTACTTTTTGAGGATATGAGGGGAAAAAAAACCCCAAACCCAAAACATGGGTTTTGAACGCTGAAATGAAGCAGAAACTTTTTGCTGCTGGTTACAATGCAAATACACAGATGGCCCAAAGCCCCCAGACCCATGCCTATTTTTTCCTTTTGGACATTACAGTTTAAGAAACCTAGACACTGCTGCAGCTCATTCATTTGGTAATCCCTCTGCTTCAACAACAGAAGCAGAGGGAGATGTGACTCACTTCCCAACCACCGTTACCTCTGGCAGCTGAAGACAAATTAATGCCCAGTCTCTGTGCCAGCAAGTTCGTTGTCTATAAGCTCAGCCGTGTCAGGCTTGTGGAAAAAAGGTGATGCCACCCCAGTGTGTGCAACAGTGATGCCTTTTTCCCTTAAGATTTTCCATCATAAAGTAGGGTGGAACAAACAACCATTTCTAAATTTATCAGCAATCTACAGTTTTCTACCAGCTGGGGGGAAGGAAGGGTCAGGAAAACCTCTGTGTACATAAGCAGCCATTGCATTTGAATTTCCTTTTTTTTTTTTTTCCAGGGAAAAACATGGTTCTTATTTATCTGAAAACATCCTGTTCAAATTTAGGATTTTCTGTGGTTAGTTGCTGTTCATTATTATCTGTTCTCAAACCAGTCAGGATGGGAATTATTTCTGATGGGTGACCAATAGGGAAAATAAAACAAATGAGAGGAGAAGATGTATGGGGAATCCTTGCATGCTGTGGTTGATGGTATGATCTGTGTTTGAAACGGAATAGGATATGGAGGGTCTACGAGCACTTCTGAGAAAAATCAGCTAGCTGCGGGACATCTGCAGGGCAAATACATCCATGTGTCCTTCTTGTAACTATTACGCATTACTAGACACTTTTAAAAGTATGCCCCATGAAATAATCTGGGTAACCTTATCTTCTAGATTTTATACATCACGCGCCCTGTGCCTTCCTCTGAATCTATCACTGCGATTTAAAAATATATATCATAACATCAATTGTTTGACTTCTCCTTCGGATGGTGTTTCTTCACGTGCATTTCAAGTGATATTCAACATTTAATCAGTCCATCATCTAAAGTTCAGGTTTCCTAAATTTTGCAAATAACTCTGTGGAAGTGCTGGCTATCTGCAAACCCTACCAGAGCTGGTAGAAGCAGCAGGGCCCAGAGAATATTTTTACTTTTGTTTGTGCTTCAGTAATGGGTGATTTTTTATTCTTCAGCTTGTGTAGAACCCCTCCAGCTCAGAGAGACTTGCTATGCATTGCAGCGTGTTACCACAAGAAGAATGCTGAAAGAGTTACGCTTGTGTTGCCTTTTGGTTTTTGTATATATAAATCAACCCTATATCATAAAACACAACCTGTAATAACAATCACCAATATTTAATAAATTTCTGACCAGTTTGAAAACCTGTTCAAATACTTTGTACCACCCACAAAAACATTTGTAATAAATTGCAAAGCAATAAAAATCACATAACACATAATTACTGGCATTATTGTATACTTCTCTTTTTTTTTTTGGAGGGGGGCGGAGCCGGGTAGAGAGAGGAAGAGGCTGGGTTTGAGGAAGAAAAGGAACATTTCAGTTTTATTTCCTGAGCTAACTTGTTATATGATTTTTAAAAATAGCACATTTTAAGCACTGCTAAATAGAGAAAAGGGCTTTTTCAAACAGCGCACAAGTTCTGTTTCTGAATGAGTCATTACTGATCAGTAGGATTCTTTTAACAGGGGATTTACAGCAGAAGAATCAAAATCTATTTCCATTGAAATCAGTGGCAAACCCCCACTGACTTCAACAGAGGATTGAACCAGTAGAAGTATTAGAGCCAGGGATGGAAAAACTTAGAGAAGTGTTGGTTTTTTTTTTTTTAATATATCTACAAGGACTCTTGAATTTCAGTTTCCACAGCTTTCCGTGCAATTTATTATCTTCCTATCATCTTCCTAGGAATGAAGTGTAAATGTGTAAATGGTTTAAATAGATACAAACACTAAACCCATGTTTACATCTGCACTAATGTAAGCCTCTCCTCTCTTATCTGAGGCTTGTGGTGACTACAATACTTGTGTGGCAGTTCATTTTATCAGGTGGGTTTCCGGCCACTGTAA